>LR812531.1:13146356-13441963 GCA_903798195.1 Danio kyathit
TGTACATAAGTATTCATAGCCTTTGCTGTGAAGCTCTAAATTGAGCTCAGGTACATTCTGTTTCCACTGATCAGGCTGTGGTCACACTAGAGTTTGAGCTTGCGAAATTCTGTCATGCGGAGCTGCGCAAAGGGGCGGGATTAAACAAGATGTTTAGACATTAAAAAATACGAGCAATTGCTCCATGTTTTAAATTTCTGTCCAGAAAGGTCATGTTTTGATCCTCGATTCGTCTCACGCAGCCAAGTGATGCGATTTTGCAGGTCAGAGTTCCCCAAGCTTGAACTTTGCACCGCAGCAACCTGCGAAATCTGACGCATGACCTTGCGTTTCCGGTCTGACGCGTTCGCGTGCGTATGAATGGAAGTCTATGAAGGGGAAACGTCCAGTGTGACCGCAGTTTCAATCTTAAGATGTTTCAGCAGCTTAATTGGAGTTCACCTGTGGTCAATTCAGTTGATTGGACATGATTTGAAAAGGCATACACCTGTCTATATAAGGTCCCGTCTCAAGGCACAAGGCTGGGGATGGTTACAGAAAAATTTCTACTGCTCTGAAAGTTCCAATGAGCACAGTGGCCTCCATCATCAATAAGTAGAAGATGTTTGGATCCACCAGGACTCTTCCTAGAGCTGGCCAGCCATCTAAGCTGAGTGATCGGAGGAGAAGGGCCTTAGTCAGGGAGGTGATCAATAACCCGATGGTCACTCTGTCTGAGCTCCAGCGTTTCTTCTGTGGAGAGAGGAGCACCTTACAGAAGGACAACCATCTGTGCAGCAATCCACCAATCAGGCCTGTATGGTAGAGTGGCCAGACGGAAGCCGCTCCTCGCCTGGAATTTGCTTAAAGGCATCTGAAGAACTCTCAGACCATAAGAAACACAATTCTCTGGTCTGATGAGACTAAAATTAAACTCTTTGGAGTGAATTGCAGGCGTTACATTTAGAGAAAACCAGGCACCGCTCATCACCAGGCTAACACCATCTCTATAGTGAAGCATGGTGGTGGCAGCATCATGCTGTAGGGATGTTTTTCAGCAGCAGGAACTGGAAGACTAGTCAGGATAGAGGGAAAGATGAATGCAGCAATGTACAGAGACATCCTGAATGAAAACCTGCTATAGAGTGCTCTTGACCACAGACTGGGGCGACGGTTCTTCTTCCAGCAGGACAATGACACAAAGCACACCACCAAAATATCAATGGAGTGGCTTCACAACAACTCTGTGAATGTCCTTGAATGGCTTAGCCAGAGCCCAGACTTAAATCCTATTGAACATCTTTGGAGAGATCTGAAAATGGCTGTACACCGTCACTTCCCATCCAACCTGATAGAGCTTGAGAGGTACTGCAAAAAGGAATGGGCAAAAATTCCCAAAGACAAGTGTGCCAAGCTTGTGGCATCATATTTAAAAAGACTTGAGGCTGTAGTTTCTGCCAAAGGTGCATGAACAAAGTATTAAGCAAAGGCTGTGAATACTTATGTACATGTGATTTTTCAGGTTTTTATTTTTAATAAATTTGCAACAACTTCATAAAATCTTTTTTCACATTGTCATTATGGGGTATTGGGAAATCATGATTATTATTATTTATTTTTTTTTTTTCAGAAGATGAATAAAGAAGATTTTTGGACTGAAACACCCTGAGTCAACAGTTATTGGCACTTTCAGAGTCAAAAGAAAAATGCTGTTGATGATATACTTTGGTCTTATGAAAGCAAACAATTCATCTGTGTGAGAAACTGAGCATTATATACAACATTTCCATCTTTAATCCATGTTGGGAATCTGTGAAAAGTCAGTCTTCCCAATTGACATTGCACACAGGAACGCAATCTTACCTTTTATATAAACTGCAGCACCCAAGAACTGCACGAGTATCATTTTGATGAACAATTTTGTTTTGCCTGTATATGCATTTTTTTTTTTTTTTTCACTGTTCTGGTAGCCGCTGACTTGCATTTCATGAATCACCAAGGACCACAGCTTGGATTGCCTAAAGGTGTAGCAGCCTATGTTCATTTTTTGGGTGAACTACAGTATCTTTTAAAAGTGTTTGAATGATATGTACAGTATAGTCACACTTTATTTTAAGGTACAATTCTCACTATGTGAAGTTTATTTATAAACTAATTTCGAGAGGATCATGTGCTTATGATTGCTTGCGGCTGGTCCCGCATTATCCAATTCATAATTCACCAATCAGACGATTCCTTAGCCACTATAAATACCCTAAGTTCCATATAACAGTCATCTTCGTTTTGAAGAATCCCCCCTTCCACCCCTACTTCTCTTTTCCTAGATGGGTGACACGGTGGCCCAGTTGTTAGCACTGTTGCCTTACAGCAAGAACGTCACTGGTTCTAGTCCTTACGAAACCAGTCGACGTTTCTGTGCGGAGTTTACACGTCCTCCCCGTGCTTACGTGGGTTTTCCCCGGGTTCCCCGGTTTCCTCCCACCGTCCAAAAACACGGTAACAAAGTTAATTGACTAATCCAAATCGGCACCATAGACATGCTCCTAGTAAGTAGTTATCTCTTAAGAGCAATCACTATCTGTTCATTAGCTACTACAGCAGGGGAGTTCTCGAGATCTATCTGAGCTCAAACTCCCCTCTCGCCTTGCAAACGGGAGAGAGCCCCGGGCTCGAGGATCTTATGAGCTCAGGGCTCTCTCCCGGGATAGCATGCCAAACAAGCTTTATAATCAAGCTAAGTGTGAACTCTTGAATTGTGAAAGGTTGAAAGGTTTGTGAAATGGTACACTTCAAACCATCTTCTTATTAATATCAACAAAATTGAGAAAATTATGTTTGATGCAAAGTCAATTTGAAATCATTCACCTGTGGTTATTGACGCAGAGCCCATTAAACAAGTGTGCTCTTATAAATATCTGGGTGTTAACAGATAGTTTGCTTACCTGGGGTCCACATGTAGACAGTATTTGTTCTTGTGTGCAGCAGGAACTGCATTTTTTAGGGTTATTTAGAGTTTTGGGGTACAGCAAAAAGTTATGGTTTTATTTTACAAAGCTGTGGTTGAAAGCATAATACGCTATGGATTTTCTGTGTGGTACAGAAATATTATAGTTCAATCTAAAGCTAAGCTTGGAGGGCTGGTGAAGACTGAATCATAGGGAAAAGGGAATATTGATCCTTGCAATCTCTCTATGAGCAATCAGTTCAGGACGAAGCTATTACGATATTAGCTGACCCCTCACACCGTTTGTTTTGTGAGTATGAGTTACTGCCTTCTGGTGGCTGTTTCATAAACCAAGCTTACAGAAAAGCCAGGCTTATTTTGATAAGTCAGGTTTATAATGGCGGATTCTGTTTCATAAATCAAATTTATGACAGTTCAAACTCAGTTACTATGGCAACTTATGCTGAGAAACTAGCCTGGTCTGGGGCAGGTTATCTCACAGGCTAAGTCTTAAGTTCAAGCTTAATCAAGGTAATGTTTACACTCACCTGTCGTAATTTGATGCCATTTTAATTCACCTAACCTCTTAATAATGATTAAAACTTTATAGTCACTTAATAGTATATATATATATATATATATATATTTATATATATATATATATATATATATATATATATATATATATATATATATATATATATATATATATATATATATATATATATATATATATATATATATATATATATATATATATATATACACACACCAAGCATGTTTAAGAATAGAATGATAATACATATATATATATATATATATATATATATATATATATATATATATATATATATATATATATATATATATATATATATATATATAAGTTATTGCAAATACAAATTACAACATTTCAACTAAATTCTTTTTTTTCTTTTTTTTTTTGCTTCTGTTGATTTTTTTTTCCTGTTTGTTAAAATTTTATTTAATATTTTCCCCCAACATTTGAGTGTACAAATTTTTGGACTGTGATCTGAGTTTATTTTTTGTTAGATTAGCCCCCCTTTTTTTTATATATATTTCCCAAATGATGTTTAACAGAGCAAGGAAATTTTCACAGTATGTCTGATAATATGTTTTCTTCTGGAGAAAGTACTATTTGTTTTATTTTGACTAGAATAAAAACAGTTGTTAATTTTTTAAAAGCCATTTTAAGGTCAAAATTATTAACCCCTTTAAGGTAATTATTTTTTTCGATAGTCTACAGAACAAACCATCTTTATACAATAACTTGCCTAATTACCCTAACCTGCCTAGTTAACCTAATTAACACAGTTAAGCTTTTAAATGTCACTTTAAGCTGTATAGAAGTGTCTTGAAAAATATCTAGTAAAATATTATTTACTGTCATCATGGCAAAGATAAAATAAATCAGTTATTAGAAATGAGTTATTAAAACAATTATGTTCAGAAATGTGTTGAAAAAAATCTTCTCTCCGTTAAACAGAAATTGGGGAAAAAATAAACAGGGGGTAATAATTCAGGGGGGCTAATAATTCTGACTTCAACTATATATATATATTATATATATGAATGACAAAAATTTAATAAAGAAAATAATATTAAGAAAGCACTGACTGACATAAACAAGTAGGCTGCATGTCTTAAAGAATGACTTTAAAGCATCAAACCTTGAGTGGAATAATCAGGAGAGAATCCGGGCCGAGCAGTTAGCTCACTTTAATATAAACATATTTTCCCACCGGCTGTGGGAAACACAAGTGTCAATGGGAAAGCAGCAATTTGCAGCGGATTCAGGAGCAAATTAAAAATCCCGCCGCTTGTGTGTGCACGGCTCTTTATAGCAATTATTTGAAACTATTTTATGCTAACGTTAAGCACATTTTGAATGTTACAGTGAGCCTGCAATGCATTAAAACTTTTCCTTGCAAGCAACAATTGGCAGTAAGCGTGTATTCTCTCTCTCTCTCTCGCGTCTGTGTGCAACCACAATTTCAATGTATTGTGACAAATATTTAATTTAATGGTAATAGGCCTAAATAATGGCCTATTCTTTAAAATGTGCAATTTCCTGTCAGCCTTCTCTCCTGCTTTGTTGCAAGCCGTACTGTAGTTTTTGTTATTATGTTAAAATTATTATTAGTTTGAACTCTAAAAACAAATGCAGCTCACTCGCTGTGAACAGCTGTGTCTCATTTCAGAGCTCTTTCAGTTGTCGTAGCTGCTATGGTAGCACACAACATAATCGATGCATCTATGCTCGACCCTTAAGGTCTTAAGACAGTAACGTGCACAAGCAGTTATCTAGATTATTTAAACTGAACTCAGATTAGTTAGATCAAATGATCTTCAACTTGCTGTTATGGAACCAATTTAAGTGTGGACGTTTAGTTCGGCTCATTGAAGTCAGGTTTTTGACTTTAATCCCCGCTTTTCTAAACAACTTTTATGAAACATCCCCCTGGTCGACGATACAGGCTGCCTGTGTGCAGATATAATCGTTTTTAGAAATGTTTTTTACCTACATCAATTAGACTTTTAAATATGGAATATTTGTTAATGATTGAATGTTTGTGTTGATTTGTGTTTTTTGATGTCTGTTTCTGTTCAGTGTATGCAAATGTGGGCCTAGAGTCTAAGACAAATTTCCCTATTGGGGACAATAAAGTGTAAACAAACAAACAAATAAAAACTATAAATAAACCACTTATCATGACTTTTGCCTCAATAAACGTTTAATTCGTTGCTTATTAATGGTTATTAAGATAGTAGTTGGGTATTAAGATGTGGGATGTAGAATAAGATCATATGTGCTTTATTAGTACTATATAAACAAATAATAAGTAGGCCCACACGAAATCTGCGCACACAGATTTCTGCAGATTTTTAGCCCATCATTGATTCTGTTTATTTACATGTGTAAATGTGTAAATTTATATTTATTCTGTTTTTAAATTAATTTCAGTATAATTATTGACTAATATGAAAATGTTCATATGATTTATTTACAATACAGTTTGTAAAGTAATATTTTCTGTCTTTTAGTAGATATATTATATGAGAGACTTGCTTTTATTTTACCAAATAAATTGGATCTAATTAAATCTGCACTGATGGCGACGCAGTGGCGCAGTAGGTAGTGCTGTCGCCTCACAGCAAGAAGGTCTCTGGTTCGAGCCTCGGCTGGGTCAGTTGGCGTTTCTGTGTGGACTCTGCATGCTCTCCTCGCGTTCGCGTGGGTTTCCTCAGGGTGCTCCAGTTTCCCCCACAGTCCAAAGACATGCGGTACAGGTGAATTGGGTAGGCTAAATTGTTCGTAGTGTATGAGTGTGAATGAGTGTGTATGGATGTTTCCCAGAGATGGGTTGCGGCTGGAAGGGCATCCGCTGCGTAAAACGTGCTGGATGAGTTGGTGGTTCATTCCGCTGTGGCGACCCCGGATTAATAAAGGGACTAAGCCGAAAAGGATATAAATGAATGAATGGATCTGCATTGTAAACATTAAATAAAAGTTAAAAAGCTATTATTTTTTATGTCATATATTAAGTTTTTAGTTATGATTCTCCCAAAATCATTCCGCATAAATCCGCAGATTTTTAACAAAATTCTCTGCAGAAAAAGCAAAAAATGTCCGCAGATTCTTTCTGGCCCTAGTAATAAGCCACTAGTTAAAAGTGAGAATAGATAATTCAACTAAAATGTAACCATATACCTATATAATATAATATAATATAATATAATATAATATAATATAATATAATATAATATAATATAATATAATATAATATAATATAATATAATATAATATAAAATAATATAAATAATAATATAATACTTTGGTTCTTCTCACCTTGATGGTCAGCATCACATGTGTGTGACTCTTTAGCACCTCCACTGCATTGCTGTGTGTGATGTCCTCAAAACTCACTCCATTAGCCGCCAGAATCTGATCCCCCATCTTTATTCCATTTTGCTCAGCCAGGCCACCAGGGTCCAGCCTTATCACAAAATAAAAAAAAACATTGCATGAATAAAATCAAACAATTAGCAATAATATTTTGGCAAAAGACTTTTATTTCCTGACACTTCATGTCATACTTTGAAACGTAGATACCAAGGCCAAACTCTTTGCCGCCACGGATGTTGAAGCCCAGGCAATAGTCATCTGAGGTTGTGTAAAGGTGAACTATTCTGCGCAGAGCTCCGTCTGAACTGGCCTCTGAAGGTGTGCGACCACTTTCCTCCACTACCATCCTTCTGTGGATCAGATCCACCCTGCAAACATATATTTTTATATTCAGTGAAGATCAAAAATTTTATTTTTTTTTTTTTTCAGAAATAATTTCATAGTTAAAAATTTAAATTGTTTTTAGTTGTGGCCATACCATGATAGATGAACAGTGTTTTACAATGCAATAAGGCACTTTTGTGGAAAACCTTGAGATCAAAATTAGAGAACCGCAATGAGTGTAGAAAATAACAAGAAAATAAATTACAACAGTGAAAAATGAGTAGGGACTCTTTAAGCCAATCATTTGAATGGCTCTTATCTCACAAGACATCACTAACTCTTAGAGATATCTCTAGTGTATAACAGGACATCACTAGTCTCTCACAGAACATCACTAACTCTCACAGATATCTCTAAACTCTCACAGGACATCGCTAACTTTCACAGATATCTCTAGTCTCTCACAGGACATCACTAAGGCCCAATCCCAATTCTATCCCTTAGCCCTTCCCCTTATCCCTACCCCTCGTTTTGCGCGTTCACGTCAAGGGGTAGTGGTGTCCCAATTCTCTTTAGCTTGAAGGCGTAGGGCTAAGGGCAAGGGGTATACATCCCTTCGAACGAAGATTTTTAAGGACCACACTCAAAACGATGGGGTAAGAAAATTTTCCAGAATACACCTGCCACAATGGCAGTATTGACGACAAACAAAGAGTTCGTGTTTTACCATCATGCTTTAAAAAAATAAATAAATAAATAAAAAATTCGCTAGATTTTGCGATCTATAATCCCTAATAATAACACCTGTACAGCAGTCCCACAACATTCTGACACTCGATGACACTCGAACACCCTGTCAGAGCAGTCAAGTGGTTGAAAATGAGCTTTTTACAATGTCTGAGATAATGTTAATGTTGTTTAGTGTGTTTACATAGATGAATATGGCCACTGTGTAAATACACAGTCCAGTTACCATCTTATTGCAACATTAGATTGTTATGATAACATAATATATCCCTTCAGTGATTTCCTGAAGATAAACACCAAAAAATAACACAACTGGAATAACTACAGCAGTCGTCATCGTCTGATCTCATATGAAGCAAGAGATCACGATGACAAATGATAACGTGAGCAGGTGTTGAAGTGCTGTTCCAATTCTTAGGGATATCACAGATATCTCGAGTCACTCACAGGATATCACTAATCTCTCACAGATATCTGAAGTCTCTCACAGGACATTTCTAGTCTCTCACAGGACAACACTAATTTTTACAGATATCTTTAGTCTCTCACAAGACATCACTAGTCTCTCACAGATATCTCGAGTCTCTCACAGGACCCCACTAGTCTCTCACAGATATATCGATTCTCTTACAGGACTCCACTAGTCTCTCACAGATATCTCAAGTCTCTCACAGGATATTTCTAGTTTCTCGCAGGACATCACTCGTCTCTCACAGATATCTTGAAGTCTCTCACAGGACATCACTAGTCTCTCACGGGACATCACTAACTCTAACAGATATCTCTAGTCTCTCACAGGACATCACTAGTCTCTCACGGGGCATCACTAACTCTAACAGATATCTCTAGTCTCTCACAGGACATTTCTTGCTTTTGAGTGTCCAGCAGTTGGCACCACAAACTTGCTATTCAGGGTCCAAAGTGCATAAACTAAACATTAGCATTTTACAACAGCTAGATTTTTTGCCCCTTTGGTTACACAGATTTCACTTCACATGTAAACGCATCGACATTAAGCTACATTTTACTCATATTATGACTCATTTTTGAGCAGATACTTGTACTATACGTGCACTTCATTTTTTGGCAAGTAATGGTCCTTTTACTTCAGTAGGATTTTTTTAGTACTCTAGTACTCTTTCCAAAACTTTACCATTTTAATTGAAAATGATACATCATGCACAAGGAAGCACACTTCAACATTCAGATGGATGCTCATGTACCTAATAAAGTATAGTAAACTTCCTCATGCTACTATCAGGTAATGAAATGGCTGAGAAGACCACTAAGGTAACTCTAGCACTGCTGTATGCTGAAACAGAAGCTGAAGGAAAAGATAACAAGCAAAGGCCAAGAGTCACAGGGTTTCCACCCCGTTAGTCAAAGCAGTGTGGGGGGGGGGGGGGGGGGGGGGGGCTGCAGCCCATCGCAATATTTTCCTTATCTTCTCAATTCAGTCCAATAAAACCCCATAATTCTGCATTATTTGTAACAAACAAATGCTTAAAACTGCCAGTATTACAAACAGGCCACCAAAACAACCTCTGAATGTTCAAGGACAAAACACACTCTTCTGTTATGAGTTGTTAAAGGGCATTTGGAAGAGCTCCAGGAGGCAGGCTTCTGAGAGACATCTCAAGCTGATACACAAACAGCTGGACAACTTAAGGTCACGTTGATGCATTTTCATTATTATTATGTTGTTTTTGTTGTTGTTAATGCACAGATTTTATATTTATCTCATTAAATAAAAAAAACTGCTTAAAACATATATGCCAGGGTACTGGAGAGGAGGATCTGGCCGATGGTTGAACCTAAGATCTAGGAAGAACAATGCGGTTTTCGTCCAGACCGTGGTACACTGGACGTTCTATACCCTCACCAGAGTGCTCGAGGGTTGATGGGAGTATGCCTAACCAGACCAGATGTATTTTTTGGACTTGGAGAAGACATTTGACCGTGTCCCTTGTGGCATTCTGTGGAGGGTGTATGGGGTCAGAGGCGCTTTGTTAAGGGCTGTCTCGTCCCTCTATGAATAGAGTAGGAGTCTGGTTCGCATTGCCGGCAATAAGTCAGACTTGTTTCCAGTGCATGTTGGACTCCATCAGGGCTGCGCTTTGTCACCAATTCTGTTCAGAATTTTTATGGAGGGGGTCCAGTTCAGGGACCACAGGATTTATGACATGGGCCAGGTTTGATCTGGGCTCCTCTGTCCTGTCTGTTTTCTGTCTCAGCTGTTGCCTCTCACAGTCAGCGCTGGTGTGCACGCATTACCCACCTGTGGCTCTTTTCATCTGATTCTCTCCTCTACATATACGTGCCCATTATTGAAGCATTTTGCCAGATTATTGTGATTTCTTATCAGCATACTCAGTGTGACTCTTCTTACTATAAAACCTACCATTCAAAGTATCCTTGTCTAGTCCAGTCTTGTTTAAGTAAAGTTAATAGTTTATTGTCATACCTGTGATCTGCGCAGTCACCCCGATGTGTGGAGTTCAGCCTCCCCACCTTCGAGCTCGCTTGCTCCAGCACCCGCTTTGCTACTGGGGATCCTTCCTCACTCTGAGTCCTTTTGAAACCCCCTCAGCACGGGTCCAGAGGGAGAAGCTTTCTGTTGCTGAACATCCAGCCTGTGTTCACCATCGACGGCCGGCGAACGGTAGCTGCCTTAGTTGCTTATTAATAAACTTTCAGTTTGAGCAATTTCTATCTGCGTATTCTGTCCAGTACATGACAATTTCATCTGTCATTAGCAGACTATGTTGTTCTGTTGGCTTCATTGAACATGGACCTTCAGCATGCACTGGGGCGGTTTGGTGCCAAGTGTGCTGGGATGAGAATCAGCACCTCCAGGTCCAAGGCCATAGTGATCCACCAGAAAAAGAATGTTTGTAATCTCCAGGTTGGAGGAAAGTCCTTACCCCTGGTGGAGGAGTTCAAGTATCTTGGGGTTTTGTTCACGAGTGAGGGAAGGATGGAACGCAAGATTGACAAGCGGATTGGTGCAGCGGCAGTAGTAATGCGGTCGATGTACCAGTTCGTTGTGGTAAAGAAGGAGCTGAGCCGAAAGGCAAAGCTCTCAATTTACTGGTCAATCTACGTTCCTACTCTCACCTATGGTCATGAGCTTTGGGTCATGACCGAAAGGACTAGATCTCAGATACAAGCGGCCAAAATGAGTTTTCTTTGCAGGGTGGCAGGGCGCAACCTTATGGATAGGGTGAGGAGCTCTGTCACCCGGGAGGAGCTCGGAGTAGAGCCGCTGCTCCTCCACATCGAGAGAAGTCAGCTAAGGTGGCTCGGACATCTGTTTCGGATGCCTCCTGGACGCCTACCTAGGGAGGTGTTCCAGGCATGTCCCACCGGGAGGAGGCCTCGGGGAAGACCCAGCACACGCTGGAGGGACTATGTCTTTCGGCTGGCCTAGGAACGCCTCCGGATCCCCCCAGAGGAGCTGGAAGAAGTGACTGGGGAGAGGGAAGTCTGGGGTTCTCTCCTAAGACTGCTACCCCCACGACCTAACCCCAGAAAAGTGGTAGAAAATGAATGAATTAATGAATGAATCATACAGCCAATTCGAATGTTATCACTCGATTGAATGGGCGTTATCAGTGGTTATCAATTTGCGCTTCATACCACTGTGACGCCCCCCTGATAAATCAGGGACTAAACCGAAGGAAAATGAATGAATGAATAAATGAATGAATGTTTCAAAACTTTAAAAGGGCTGTGTAATAATGACATGACAAAAACTATATCTCAATATTTTTAGGGACATTACTATATTTTTGCTGTTCATTAAATTGTTTAAACATATTTTTGCTGACCAGGTAATATATTGCTGCATTTTTGTATTGCAAATAATGTGTCACAATACATTTTACATCAATATTACACAAAAACGTAAAAACAAAATTCCCCAATCAAAAAATTAAATCATGGATAATGAATTCATATTAACACAATAGGAAGCCATTTGAATTCACCCTTTATCAGGCAAGAAACTGTATCACCATGGATGTGTTGCCAGAGATGTATAGTAACGAAGTAGAACTACTTCACTACTGTACTTAAGTACTAAAAGGTTGTATCTGTAATCTACTGGAGTATTGTTTTTTTCTCCTACTTCTACTTTTATTTCAGTACATATTTTCGATGAGCTTAATACTTTTACTCCAGTAGATTTTTTATGTGTTGCATAGTTACTCGTTACAATTATAAAAATGTTACGAATCAATCATTCATTGATCAGACGATCAAAGAAGACAGTGCTGCCTGCCTGCATTGAGAGCACTTTAGTTTGTTTTAGACATGGAAAACCCAGAAATTCCACCTTCAACTCCTTCACTTTCAACTGTTCGTGGAGATGAGGAAAAAGACCACCCGTGACCCTATTTAGAGCCAATGTTGGCATTTGTCGGAGTGAAAGACAGTTTATATAGAATGAAGTGCATACTCTACCGTCGGATTTGAAGAAACATGTCAAGTTAAAGATAATATAATACACAAAACAGCAGTTTGAGCTATCCATAAGAGCTAGATAAGTTAACTACCGTTAGCTACCCGCGGTTCATATCATGCTGCAATGTTCACATAACGTTAACTGTCTATTATAAAGGCTGTCACGCTGAATGGTGTTTTTGACCCATCATATATATATATATATTCATATATATATATATATATATATATATATATATATATATATATATATATATATATATATATATATATATATATATATATATATATATATATATATAATAAATCGTAAACCACGGTTCTTTTTGTTCTGCTTAATCCTGTGCCCCAAAAAAGATAAAATAAAAACAATAAAATAAACAATAAAATAAACAAAACAATGTCTTTTGACTGCTTTTTTTAAAATAACTACATAATGCAATACTTGTACTTTTACTTTCAGTACTTGAGTAGTAAATTTTTAAATAAACTACTTGCAATACTTAAGTACAAAAAATGTTGAATGCTTTAGTTAGTACTTCCACTTAAGTATTGTGCTTAAAGAGCACTTCAACTTCTACTCATGTCACTTTTTTGATGGAGCACTTGTACTTTTACTTAAGTCTGGGTCTCTAGTACTTTATACATCTCTGTGTGTTGCAATAATCACCAGGAAACAACAAAGATAAAGTTCAACACTGACTTAATGAAAATCCAAAAAACACACACATCCAAATTGCAGGGAGACATGTGGCTATGTTCACATGCACCCAAATAACCTATTTGTAATTAAATTGACAGTTTAATCAGTTTCAAAAACATTCATGTATACCTTAAGTCAGTGTTTTTCAACCACATTCTTGGAGGACCACCAACACTGTATGCTTTGTATGTCTCCTTTTACAGGTCTTTCAGTCTCTGCTAATGAGCTGATGATCTGAATCAGGTGCGTTGGGGTAAGGAGACATGGAAAATGTGCAGAGTTGGTGATCCTCCAGGAACGTGGTTGAAAAACACTGTCTTAATTGATCTGATTGAGCTCGATCTGAATGAAATTTCAGTGGGGTTTATGCACAGCTTGTGTTTTTCAGCCAATGATAAACTTCCGGTGAAAGCTTAATGTGGCTATTTTCAATTTCATATGGTTCTTTTTACAGCATCGATGTTGTAATGTAAATACAATACATTCAGTTAAATAGACTTAAGCATTCATTCACAAGCTGAATATTTTTGGAAGTAGTTTTAAGTTTGTTTTTAGTTTGAGCTATTTTAGGAGGATATCTGTGTGTGCAGGTGACTATTACTGTGCATAATTATTAGGCAACTTAACAAAAAACAAATATATAACCATTTCAATTATTTATTTTCACCAGTGAAACCAATATAACATCTCAACATTCACAAATATACATTTCTGACATTCAAAAACAAAACAAAAACAAATCAGTGACCAATATAGCCACCTTTCTTTGCAAGGACACTCAAAAGCCTGCCATCCATGGTGAACAGATCAAAACACTGACAGAATCCATCAACATTGCGTGCAGCAGCAACCACAGCCTGCCAGACACTGTTCAAAGAGGTGTACTGTTTTCCCTCCTTGTAAATCTCACATTTGATGATGGACCACAGGTTCTCTATGGGGTTCAGATCAGGTGAACAAGGAAGCCATGTCAATTGTTTTTCTTCTTTTAGACCCTTTCTTGCCAGCCACGCTGTGGAGTACTTGGACGCGTGTGATGGAGCATTGTCCTGCATGAAAATCATGTTTTTCTTGAAGGATGCAGACTTCTTCCTGTACCACTGCTTGAAGAAGGTGTCTTCCAGAAACTGGCAGTAGGACTGGGCCCCACAAGCTCATCTTTGATGATACCAGCCCAAACCCGTACTCCACCTCCACCTTGCTGGCGTCTGAGTCGGACTGGAGCTCTCTGCCCTTTACAGATCCAGCCACTAGCCCATCAAGACTCACTCTCATTTCATCAGTCCATAAAACCTTAGAAAAATCAGTCTTGAGATATTTCTGGGCCCAGTCTTGAAGTTTCAGCTTGTGTGTCTTGTTCAGTGGTGGTCGTTTTTCGGCCTTTCTTACCTTGGCCATGTCTTTGAGTATTGCACACCTTGTGCTTTTGGGCACTCCAGTGATGTTGCAGCTCTGAAATATGGCAAAACTGGTGGCAAGTGGCATCTTGACATCTTGGCAGCTGCACGCTTGACTTTTCTCAGTTCATGGGCAGTTATTTTCGCCTTGGTTTTTCCACACGCTTCTTGCGACCCTGTTGACTATTTTGAATGAAACGCTTGATTGTTCGATGATCATGCTTCAGAAGCTTGGCAATTTTAAGAGTGCTGCATCCCTCTGCAAGATATCTCACTATTTTTGACTTTTCAGAGCCTGTCAAGTCCTTCTTTTGACCCATTTTGCCAAAGGAAAGGAATGTTGCCTAATAATTATGCACACCTGATATAGGGTGTTGATGTCATTAGACCACACCCCTTCTCATTACAGAGATGCACATCACCTAATATGCTTAATTGGTAGTAGGCTTTCGAGCCTATACAGCTTGGAGTAAGACAACATGCATAAAGAGGATGATGTGGTCAAAATACTCATTTGCCTAATAATTCTGCACTGCCTGTAATTGTTCAAGCGTAAAACAAGATGAAAGACACTAGCGCCGTCAGTACCAGCAGGCGAGCGCAGAAACTCCATTGAAAATACTGGGGTAAAATAAACTGTCATATTTTAAAGACATGGCAGGGGAAATGGAATTTAGATTTTATAACACCAGATTTTATAACACCAGCCTGTTTAAAATCCTGTGCTGACCAACTGGCCCCCATCTTCACCCTGATCTTCAACAGATCACTGGAGCTGTGTGAAGTGCCCTCCTGCTTCAAACGCTCCATCATCATTCCCATACCAAAGAAACCCAAACTTACAGGACTAAATGACCGTGCCCACCTCTGTCTATCAGTGGATCAACAGCTTCCTAACGGACAGGCAGCAGCTGGTGAAGCTGGGAAAATTCTCATCCAGTACCCACACAATCAGCACTGTTGCACCCCTCTCCCCACTGCTGTTCTCCCTGTACTCCTCTGTCAAGCTCCTGAAATTTGCAGATTACACCACATTTATCGGCCTCATTAAGGACGGTGATGAGTCTGCTTGCAGACAGGAGGTTAAGGAGCTGGCTGTCTGGTGCAGTCACAACAACCTGGAGCTCAACACGCTCAAAACAGTGGAGATGATAGTGGACTTCAGGAGAAACACCCCTGCTCTCCCCCCACTGAGCATCATGGACAGCATTGTGGCAGCAGTGAAGTCATTCAGGTTCCTGGGCACCACCATCTCTCAGGACCTGAAGTGGGACACTCACATTGACTCCATTGTCAAAAAAACGCAACAGAGGCTGTACTTTCTTCGTCAGCTGAGGAAGTTCAACCTCCCAAAGGACCTGCTGAAACAGTTTTACACCTCCATCATTGAATCAGTCATCTGTACTTCAATAACTGTCTGGTTTGGCTCAGCTACCAAATCCAACCTCCGAAGACTACGTCGAATAGTTCGGACTGCTGAGCGAATCATTGGTACAACCCTCCCTACTCTCCAAGAACTGTACTTATCCAGAGCGAGCAGAAGGGCTGCCAAAATCACTCTGGACCGCTCACACCCAGCACACTGCCTCTTTGAACTTTTACCTTCTGGTCGACGCTACAGAGCACTGCGCACCAGAACAGCCGGACTCAGAAACAGTTTCTTCCCTCAGGCAATCCATCTCATGAACACTTGATGATAATTATTGTGGAACCAACATCCCTACTTGCTATACACTTTTATACACATATAGACTTCAAGGTTTCCGCTACATTCATTCATCCGTGGCGGGCCGCCACGCCAAAATTCATCCCGCCACGGCTACATTACAATTTCTCATTTAAAACATTTAGTCGTGTTTTTTTATAGCGGGTTATAATCACACCAAAACATATTAAAAGGTAAGTGAATTATAACAGCGCAAACATTTCTATATATCTATAACATTTCACATAACCGTAGTAGTGCTGTGCGCTATTTGTTCAACCCTTTAAGGTGACATGCTGACTGACTGACTGACAGGTGCGTGAGGCGCCAGCAAGCACGGCGTAGCTTTCAGTTAAGATGAACACAGTTTCCATAAGTATACTTATCTTTCTGGAGTCAATAGCCGTTTCACTTTACTTCAGGACGCGTTAATGTCGGAAAACGCACAAAAACGCACTAAATCGCACTTCAGCAGCGCTTACTGGAGAGCGCACGAGAAGATCTGCACTTGAGCATGTAAATTTGAATGCGTGCAAGACGTTTCGTGCACGAAGAGGAAATCGGCGCGCAAGCAAAGAGATTCGCATGCTCATATTACATGAATGCGTTCTAGACTTGTAATACTGCGTGTAATATTTGTCTTTAAAATAGTTGGCAGATCTGTGTAAAAAAAAAAAAGCCTGCCGCCACAGCTGGGAAAAATCCTAGAGGAAACACTGGACTTATTTAACAACACACTTTACATGCCAGTTTGCACATAACAGCTGCACATATTATGTTGTATATAGTAATATACCTGTACATAGACTTGTCAATTTGTATATTTGCATTCACTACTTTTTAAAATATGTTTATTATCTGTTTTTTTAGTCCTGTCTCTGTAATTCTTTTGCACTGTAGAAGCTCTGTCACAAAAACAAATTCCTCACATGTGTGAACATACCTGGCAATAAAACTCTTTCTGATTCTGATTCTAATGCATTGCTTCTTGTTTGGTCTGAGATCCACTTTATATCATGTATCTATAAGGCAGTGAAGATCACTGATTTTTAAAGAAATCAGACCTTAAATGTGGCAATTTTATAATGGAAAGACAGTTCACCGGAAGCGCTAAGGCTGGCTGGCTGAAATTGAAAGTCCGTCTGCATATACCGTCTGCAATGTTGATCCATTAGCCTGCGCTTATTTTGATAAATGCAAAATAAAGCATGTAAAACCGCTGTAACCTAAATATAAGATTATATTAGCCCTATAAATAATATAATTAACAGAAAATAAATACAACTGAAGTCAAATTTTAGAAATTAGAATTGATACATGAATGAAATAAAACATTCAAGGTTTTCTTATTAATGTGTATAAACAAAAAAATACCTGCCAGCTGCAACCCAGTACTGAGAACACCCATACACTTCCACACGCATTCACACACACTCATACACTATGGACAATTTAGTTTATTCAATTCACCTATACCACATGTCATTGAACTGTGGGGGGAAACAGGAGCACCTGGAGAAAACCCACGCGAACACGCGGAGAACATGCAAACTGCATACAGAAATGCCAACTGACCCAGCCGGGGCTCGAACCAGCGACCTTCTTGCTGTGAGGTGCAGTGCTAACCACTGAGCCACTGTGCCACCTGTAATCAAAATTAAAGTATATTTCTATTTGAGATGCTCTAGCCACCTTTAAAAATACAAACTCAACAAACTTCCTTTTATCTACGTTGACCCTAAACAAAAATCGGTGCCTGTTACCATATCTCTGACACAGACTGACATGGAAAAAGATGACACCGGACAAGCAACATGGAGCAAAACAGGCACTTAAATACCCAGACTTAAAAATGGCTTGGTGCAGCTGAATTAACACTAATTACAGACAGGTGGGGGAACAAAGGAAAACACTAGAAACATGATAGTCACATGACAAAACACACACACCACACACATGCAGGGAAACACAACAGTCCTGACACACACAGTTGAAGTCAGAATAATTAGCCCCCCTTCAAATGTCTTTTTTTAAATATTTCCCAAATGATGTTTAACAGAGCAAGGAAATTTTCACAGTATGTCTGATAATATTTTTTTCTTCTGGAGAAACAAAAGCAGTTTTAAATTTTTTAAGAACCATTTTAAGGTCAAAATTATTAGCCCCTTTAAGCTATATATATTTGTTTTCCATAGTCTACAGAACAAACCATCATTATACAATAACTTGTCTAATTACCCTAACCTGCCTAGTTAACCTAATTAACCTAGTTAAGCCTTTAAATGTCACTTTAAGCTGTATAGAAGTGTCTTGAAAAATATCTAGTAAAATATTATTTACTGTCATACTGGCAAAGATAAAATAAGTCAGTGATTAGAAATGAGTTATTTAAACTATTATGTTTAGAAATGTGCTGACAAAATCTTCTCTCCATTAAACAGAAACTGGAAAAAAAATAAACAGGGGGCTAACAATTCTGACTTCAACTGTATATGGTAAATTGATTAGCATTGATTACAATATATTTTTTACAATTCAGAAAAGTCCAAAAAGTATTGTAATAATACCCAGTAATACTCTTTTTCAACTAATATTTTAATAAGTGCCTTATAAAGGGCTAAAAAAAAGCCTGAGAATCACTTGTGTAGAAATACTATTACACTACTAATACTTGCTTAAATGTAATAATACAAGTTCAAGTGATAATAAAATCAGTAACTCTTCAGTTTAGGTCACAATTCATGCTATTTACTACTAGCTTATTACTGCCTCTTTAATAGCAGTGTTGGGGGTAACACATTACAAGTAACGCAGGTTACGTGATAATATTACTTTTCTAAGTAACAATTAAAGTAACAAATTACTTCTAAAAATAAATATTTGAGTCGGCATCAGTGGTGTAGTGGTTAGTGCGTCGACACATGCACTCTGGTGCTCACGGCGACCTGAGTTCGATTCCAACCTCGTGGTCCTATGCCGAACCTTCCCCTCTCTCTGCTCCCCATGCTTTCCTGTCAATCCTCTACTGTCCTGTCAATTAAAGGTGAACCAAAAAAAAAATAATATATATATATATATATATATTTAAAAAATAATTGTAAAAATATAAAGGGCAGTGCGGGGGCGCAGTGGGTAGTGCTGTCGCCTCACGGTAAGAAGGTCGCTGGTTCGAGCTGGCATTTCTGTGTGGAGTTTTTATGTTCTCCTCGTGTTGGCGTGGGTTTCCTTCGGGTGCTCCGGTTTCCCCCAAAGGCCAAAGACATGCGCTATAGGTGAATTGGGTAAGCTAAATTGTCTGTAGCGTATGTGTGTGATTGGGAGTGTGTGGGTGTTTCCCAGTGATGGGTTGCAGATGAAAAGGCATCCACTGTGTAATACAAATGCTGGATAAGTTGACGGTTTATTCCACTGTGGCAACCCCTGATTAATAAAGGGACAAAGCCGAAAAGAAATGAATGTATGAATTATAATATAAATTGCTGAATTAAACTTTGATTCACGCAATCAATGAGAGAATTTGCTCCCCGTGGTAACAGACAAAAACCAAGATATCAGGCCACAGCCTTACATTTCTGTGATGAAAGTATTCTCATTATTTTGAACGCATCCAAGAAAAGTAAAAGGAGATTGTCTCAATGGATGATTTTATTTCACTAATAAGACAGTAAGTACAAAGGTAGCAAAGACATTGCTTTGAACTTTCATTAATCTGTATATACGACATGCATAGGCATCAGGTAGTTCTCAAAACATAACATTATCCTAAATATACTGTATATATACTTTTGGTGCTTTTTTAAGGCAAATGAAGATTATACAGTGCATTGTAATTGCAGAGCACCTTTATAAAAAAAGAAGAAACAAAACAGCAAGTTCAGAAAGAGATCAAGCCTCAGTCAGGTAAGAAAAAGTAATGCAAAAGTAGCTCAAAAGTAATGTAACCCATTACTTACCATAAAAAGTAACTAAGCAATTACTTACTTTTTTGGAGAGCAACTCAATATTCAGGGTTTCTGCAGGTTTCGACAAGTCAAATGTAAGAGTTTTTAAGACCCTTTTAGGACCATTCATTCATTCATTAGTTTTCCTTTCGGCTTAGTCCCTTTATTAATCCGGGGTCACCACAGCGGAATGAACCGCTAACTTATCCAGCACATGTTTTACGCAGCGGATGCCCTTCCAGCTGCAACCCATCTCTGGGAAACATCCATACACACTTATTCACACTCATAAGTAACACTCATTTAGCTCACCCAGTTCACCTGTACATGTCTTTGGACTGTGGGGGAAACCGGAGCACCCGGAGGAAACCCACGCGAACATGGGGAGAACATGCAAACTCCATACAGAAACGCCAACTGACCCAGCGACCTTCTTGCTGTGAGGCGACAGCACTACCTACTGCACCACTGCATCGCCCTCTTTTTAAGACCATTTTAAATAAAATTTCAGACTCACAAAGGGGCTTAACGCTAAGAAATCTTTAAAAAATATATTTTTAAATTTATTCTAAGGAAGATAATAAAACCATATTGGTAAATAGAGTTAATAAACAAACTTTTGTTAAAAGTTTTATTGAGATGTATTTCTGGTGATTGGATGAGAATTTGCATTTTTACATGGACATAGGAAAATTAAGACCTATTAAAATTATTTAACACCTACAACACAATATTTTAGCAAATTTAAGACTTTTTAAGGCCTAAAATTTAGTTTTTGAAATTTAGGACCTTTTAAGACTTTTTAAGACCCTGCAAACACCCTGATAGTGTAATGCATTACTTTCAAAAGTAACTTTCCCCAACACTGTTTATTAGTAGTTTTAAATTATACTCTTATTCTACATCCCTAACCTACCCAAAATCTAAACCCTACTTGTACCCTACTAACTATTAATATGCAGCAAGTTAGTCATTTATTAAGCCAGTAATGTTAGTTAACGGTTTATCAATACTGTCAATTGTGACCTAAACTCAAGTGTTATCATAAAATCTTTCCCCACTTACCATGTTGTCTTCTCTTTCGAATAGCGGATGCCTGGCACCTTCCCCACGCGTCTCACCACCATACGCAGACGGTTGTTTCCGGTCAGGACTTTCACAGCACTGCTCATAGTGATGCTCTCCAGACTTATGGCGTTCACCTCCACCAGCTTATCCCCAACACACAGGCCTGCCATCTCTGCAGTGTGGAACAAGGACACACATACTGTATGAATCTTTTGGGATGACATCTCAGTCGTGTGACATTCAAAAGTGGTTACCGCATCTGTGTTTTGGTACCTGCAGTGCTGTCGTCCTCCACCTTGCTGACAAAGATTCCCAAGCCGTGCTCAGATCCTCCGCGCACACTGAAGCCCAGATGGCCATCCTCACTTTTATCAACAGTGATCGTGTGGATGTCTTCACTGTCATCTCCACCTACGTTACAGCACACCATCAAACACAACACTGTGTTATTTTCATGAATCATTTTATCTTTAGCAAAAGTTTTTTCTCAAATAATATAATCTAATGTTTAGGCAGTACAATTTGAGAAGCCCTGCTAAATTGTAAACACAATTTAAGAAGAGCTTTTTAATGCATGACGAAAAGTGAAATGCCTTTAACTCCTCTCACCCTTAATAGGGAATTACATTTTGATTTAAAAAATGGTTTCCCGTTTTACAAGTCAAATATGAAAGCCAAACCACATAAAATATGACTATTTATGTTACATTTTTTACTCAATTAATGCCAAAATTCCACCATAAAGATTAAAAACGAAGCCACATAGTGACAGTTAAAATTGTTTTTATCCACTGCTTGTGTCAAATTTTAACACACTATGTTATATTTCCTTATACTGTAGTATAGTATGTAATAAAATATGTCACAGGACGATGCTGTGGCGCAGTGGGTAGCACGTTTGCCTCACAGCAAGAAGGTCGCTGGTTCAAGCCTCGGCTGGGTCAGTTGGCATTTCTGTGTGGAGTTTGCATGTTCTCCCGTGTTCGCGTGGGTTTCCTCTGGGTGCTCCAAAGACAGTCCTAATACATGTGGTACAGGTAAATTGGGTATGTTAAAATTGTAATGTAATGTAATGTAATGTGTATTTATATAGTGCATTTATTGTGTATGGCCATACACCCAAAGCGCTTCACAATCATGAGGGGAGTCTCTTCACACCACCACCAGTGTGTAGCATCCACTTGGATGATGCAACGGCAGCCACAGGACAACGGCGCCAGTGCGCTCACCACACACCAGCTATAGGTGGACCGTAGTGTATGTGTGTGAATGAGTGTGGATGTTTCCCAGTGATGGGTTGCAGCTGGAAGGGCATCCGCTGCATAAAGCATATGCTGGATAAGTTGGCGATTCATTCCTCTGTGGCGACCCCAGATTAATAAAGGGACTAAGCCGAAAAGAAAATGAATGAATGAATGAATAATATGTCACAATATAATATATTGTATACACATATACATTCTTATCTCCCATCATGAGAAACAATGCTTCACCGCATCCCTTAACTCACGCGAACACGAGGAGAGCATGTAAACTCCACACAGAAATGCCAACTTGGACAACCAGGACTCGAACCAGAGACCTTCTTGCTGTGAATCAACAGTGCTAACGACTGAGTCATCGTGCCACCCGGTCACGCTTTATAAAAATGTATAATGTATTTAAATTTATTAATCATAGTTCAACATCTACTAATGCATGTTAACAATAGTTAATGCAACTAAGGGGCAATTAAGGAGTTAACATGGTTAGTGAGTGGGACTGTAACCCAAATGTTGCTGGTTTGATTCATGGTCCCGGCAGGAATTGAAGATGGGGGAATGAATGAACCGCACACTTTCCATGTATGTGTGTGTGTGTGTGTGTGTGTCCTGATTCAAAAAATGTGTGCACTTGAATGGGTTAAAAACATCCAAAGAAGCAGAACGAATTTTGACTATGGGTAAAAAAAAGCATACTTGACAAGGCTCTAACAATGAATTACTTTATTTTCATTATCAATATCACTAACAGTAACAAAGATGACAAAACTGTAATAAATGTACTGTCCGTTGTTTGTTCAGGTTAGCTAATACATTAACCTTAATTAATGGAACCTTATTGTAAAGTGTTACCTATTCATTATTGCACTATAAAAAATGTATGATCAAAAAGTCATGGCAACGTATATTCATTCATTCATTCATTTTCCCTTGGCTTAGTCCCTTATTTATCAGAAGTCACAACACCAGAATGAACCGCCAACTATTCTGCCATATGTCATACGCAGCGAATGCCCTTCCAACCACAACCTAATCCTGGGAAAAACCCATACACTCTCTCATTTACACACACACACATACACATACACTATGGCTAATTTTGTTTACCCAGTTCACTTATAGCGCATGTCTTTGGACTGTAAGCATGGGCTGGTATAATTTCTGACGGTATGATGACCTTGGATAAAAATATCACGGTTTCATGATATCACGGTATCGTGTTTACTGCTGTAAAATAATTTATTTTTAAATGTCTTAGTAAAAAACAACAACTTTTCCCCCTATTTAACACAAAATATTACATTTTAGGAAACATTTATAATATTTTGGAGCAGTAAACATGTCAGGCTACATAATTAAAATAAATAATTGACTTCTGCTGTCTTCATTAGGTTCAAAAACAGATTTCCTTATGACACATAAAAAAACACTTTTTAAAAAAACTCTCTACATATACCTTAGAAACAGTATAATAAAACATTTTTGCAGTTTTAATACCTTGACTTTTCCAAACCGCGGTGAACCTTGAAACCGGTTATCGTCCCATGCCTATTGGACTGTGGGGGAAACCCAATCACCAGGAGGAAACCCACGCGAATACTGGGAGAACATGCAAACTCCACACAGAAATGCCAACTAACCCAGCTGGGACTCGAACCAGCGACCTTCTTGCTGTGAGGTGAGAGTGCTAACCACTGCGCAACCATGCCACCCATTGTTTTTATGTTACTTTAACTGATTAAAATCAAGTAATTCTGTTTCAAGATTTTTTAAAGGGTCATAAAAACCTGGACTAAATGTTCTGAGATTTTAACAGATTTGTGTCTGTTGAACCTCAATTAAGACAATCTGTTAGATTTCATTGCAGGGAGTAACTGGCTAATTTTCATCTCTTTCATCACCTCTTTCAATCTTCAAACATATTGGGGTGACATCACTTGTGGTAGCATAGGACTACAAGTACTATAATGACACGTCAATGTTTAACGAGACTGTTTCCTTATATGAGAAGAGCTGCTTCTGAATGTTTTGGTCAGGCTGTGAGCACAAGCGCTCATGATGTGAGCATTTCTGTCAGCTGATTTATTTATGCAGGAGCTGTCAGAGACCAAATTTTTGCAACTATTTAAAAGTCGAATTGAAATGAGCGTTGGATTATTTACAATCAGATGACATATCATCCTGGGAAAATGTCAATCAGTAGTCAAAACAGACCCCCTAATTGACTGCAAATTAAGTCCTAAGCTTCAATTCTGATGTGGAGTACCATTTAAAGGGAATATACTATATGTAGAATTCAGAAGCCACAGGCCTTTGTATGTGCTTCCATTTATTTCACATGATTGAACATATTTAAATCAGGGTGGCGCGGTGGTGTAGTGGGTAGCGCTGTCGCCTCACAGCAAGAAAGTCGCTGGTTCGAGCCTCGGCTGGGTCAGTTGGCATTTTTGTGTGGAGCTTGCATGCTCTCCCCGTGTTTGCGTGGGTTTCCTCCAGGTGCTCCGGTTTCCCCCACAAGTCCAAAGACATGCGCTATAGGTGAATTGGGTAAGCTAAAATTGTCCATAGTGTATGTGTGTGAATGAAAGTGTATGGGTGTTGCCGCTGGAAGTGCACCCGCTGCGTGAATAACATATGCTAGATAAGTTGGCGGTTCATTCTGCTGTGGCGACCCCTGATTAATAAAAGGACTAAGCTGAAAAGAAAATGAATGAATGAACATATTTAAATCCACCAGAATACTCACAGTGAAGGTCTTTTTAGTTTTTTTTTTACTAAAAGTCAAGATAAGTACTTTGGAAATACGGCTTTTAAACACTTCAGTCAGTGCCTGAGAACATTTATGTCCCTTCAAAGAAGGCATGTGTGTCTAAATTTCAAAATAAGCACTATTTAAATATAAAAGTTTTGCATTTCCTCATGCGTTACCTCAGATTTTGCCACTGACAGACGACTGTTTCTCACTCTCCACTTTCTCTTCTCCTTTGCCCCGTCACACCCACTCCCCTAACTTCTGCTCACAGCTTTCCACTCCCATTTAAGTTGTATTAAAAAAACAAATCTGAAGTAGGCTTAAACTGAAAGACGGAGGTTTCATGACCCTTTAAGTTATACAAAATTTAACTTGATGTTTTAAGTCAGTGTAATGCAAGCTGAAATGACTTTGGAAATAAATGTTGTGATTATATGAATTATAACTGATATCATTACACATAGTTAATCCACAAAGAGCTCATTTTTATGCTTTTCTCCTTTTAAATATCTTTAGAGCATAATGTTGTTGTTTGACCATGAAAAAGATATGCAAAGAAACAAAGCACAAATTCACTACAAAGGCGACTTATTCTCTGTATCAGAAAGCGTTTCTAAACTCCCTCAAAGGATCTTGGTCCTATGTTCTCTAATGGGACTGCTGTTACCCAACATTTTAGGGCGATTTTAGGATTTTCATTTTAGGGGGGAATCAGCTCCTTATAAGGAAAGAAAATGTGCATATATATACAATTACAGTTATAAGTAGTAATTTAATAGTAATACACTTTAAAATGGTTGTTTAATATGGTAGGGTTGTATACTAGTATTCAACTGTATTACATAGACAGGCATAGCCATTTGAGGTTTGAATAAGCCAAATAGGCTCAACCCCCTGTTTACTGTAGTAAAAACCACTTTCTTTATTCAAGTGCATTTTTTGTTTCCTTGTATTAAATAAATAAACTGCCACTTTTCTAATTAAATGACACACATATAAATATATATTTTTAAACTTACAGGCTAATTCACATATTTCACGATCTGAATGATACTAATAAATAAAAAGTATTTTTTCAATACTAGACAACACTTGATGTTTTTATCTCTGTCAGTGACTCAGTTAAAACGAGTACATTCTCCAAGTGGTTCTGTCACTGTGTTTAATCCTTTCTGTGCAAGACTATGGTATAGTTAATGCCACATGAACTGTCAAGTGTTTAAAATTGGTAGTTCATTTTGAAATAAAAATAGCGAAATGTTCGTTAAGAGTTACATTTTTCACTGGAGGAATGTGCTGATGAGGTGAACGCCGAGAAAACCTGACTGCTCCTCCGTGACATTGGGATACAGGTGATACAAGGTTATCTATATCAAAGAACTGCAAATAAGCAGATATTAGAACAATTTATCAATAAACACACACCTCGTTCTCTCGCTGTCCATGGCTGTGGTTTGCTGATCAAATGAAAAACAAAAGACGGGGAGGAGCCGAATTCTGCCGCCGTTTTCTTATCAAACTTAAAGGGGACTGAGGCGATAATTTAGTGTACAGTTTATGAGTTATTAGCAAAAGTTTTAGAGGGGCTGAGTAGAAATATAGGGGGGCTATAGCCCCCCTAAAATAGGCCTGGCAACGCCCATGCCCAACATCACGAATTTAAATCATTCCTGAACAATGCGTCTTTGAGTTGCGTTAATACTTTGTTGTCATCGTGACCACGAGTTTTACAGATCTAACATACTGATACACATGCAGTTTCCTTCCCAACCGTTTAAAACACAAAAATATTGCATATAAATTATGTGATGATATTCAAACAGCATTAACATCATAGTATGATAATGACATAGCTCTACAGAAAATCTTTGGACACTGTAAGAAGCATAATATTATGCATTTAAACTGAATATATTTTAGAAACAGATACCTCAATCTGAAATTTAAGAGAGAATATTGTATCTATTTGTATTAAAGAATTTGATTTTTCTTTCATAAACTAAAGCTAACCCTCAGTATCTAAGGGAAAACTGACGACACTGATATGAATTGCTACCAATTTGCTAAAAACTCTTGAGACTCACCATCGACGGGCGAGTTGATGAGGATGACCCGGCCCATAGGGGAGGAAGACCTCACTCCTCTCTGGCGCTGCTGCTTCTTGTGAAGGTAGCGCGGTAGAGTCGAGGTGCCCGAGGGACCTGGCTGGGCACTGGGATGAGCCCCATTCGTCATGTCTTTGCGTGCCGTGTCAGACGAATGAGCCATGGCAAAGTGCCGACCTCCCCTCTAACCCTCATCCAGGGCCTGAGCTGCCAAAGGGAAAACTAGCGGTCTGGTGGGTCACTAGCAGGATTACAATCCAGAGGATTATCTCCACAAAAGGAAACTTCACTGCAATGGCGTGGGAAGAAACTGCTATGGCTCCAGCATTGTTCACTTTAGATTAGATCCATTGATCCAAATGACTCCAGCATAATTATAATCGTTCCATACAGCAGCTGATAAACAAATGTTATCATAAAAGCTAAGGAAAAGCAAAGTGTATCCTAATGTGCATTGTTCGGAAAAGAGCCTCACAATGGCAGAGGTTGCGTAAAAGCGCCTGGGGTCTTTTTGTTGAGTTGAAAGTCTGCTGGTTGGACTGGATCATCGGGCTGGTGTCCCTCCTTAGTGCCAGTGGAGCTCTGCTTGGCAGGAGTCCGTCATCTGGTCCACCCAGGCCTCAGAGTCTCACCTTTACCTGCCAGTGATCCAAGACGACAGAGAAAGATCTGTGAGAACCCAGCCGCGCAATGACTAATTTCCCATGGGAGGTAAAGTGATATCAGCAATTATTGCATTCTGGAAAGTAAAGGGTTGCACTGTTTCCACAGCAAGATATACTGAGCTGATGGGGAACACTAATACGTTTAGACTTGTTCTTTTAGATTTAGAATGCATAAAGGGTGGTGCCTCAGCAATGTGCGCCATTTGTTTGCATTCGGTCATTGGATAAAGTCTGTGTGAACTGGATGTTCCTACCCAATCTATTTCATTCATTCATTTTCTTTTCGGCTTAGTCCCTTATTAATCTGGGTTCGCCACAGTGGAATGAACCGCCAACTTATCCAGCATATGTTTTACACAGCGGATGCCCTTCCAGCTGCAACCCATCACTGGGAAACATCCATACACACTCATTCACACACATACACTGCGAACAATTTAGCCTACCCAATTCACCCATACCACATGTCTTTGGACTTGTGGGGGAAACCGGAGAACCCGGAGGAAACCCACGCAAACACGAGGAGAACATGCAAACTCCACACAGAATTGCCAACTGACCCAGCCGAGGCTCGAACCAGCGACCTTCTTGCTCTGAGGCGAATGTTCTACCCACTGCGCCACCGTGCAGCAAACAATTTATTGCAGTATTGTGAAATGTTTTTGTTTTGAATAGAGAGTATGGTTTATTTTATTCCCCTCCTTCTTATCTCTAATCATAGTGGTTGGATGTAAGTGGTCAAGGAAGCTCTACTCAAACTGACATCAGAGAAGCAGATTCATTCCAGAGCAGAAGCAAATTTGTTTTATTTGTTATTCTATGAATTATTTTACTTGGATTAATTGTTTACTTCCAGTTTTGCTAATAGCAATGTCTCTAAATTCTTTTTTCTCACAAAAACAATTACAATTCTGTCATTATTTACTTATCATCCACTAGTTCTAAACCAGGGTTGCGTTTCCAAAAACCATCGTTAGGCAACTAAGGTCACAAGTTGTGTCATTACAAGCATAGTTCGTTGATTTGGCGTTTCCCAAATCCATCGTTCCAATGACCTGGTACGCTTGCAACTACACCTCTGGAGCTGTAGTTAGAAACATAGTTCCTGGCTGTGTTCTATTCCTAGTTATCCCCCCTATTCCCTATTCATTTACAACATTCTAACATTTAAACTTTGAATTAAAAAAAAGCATTAAAGTCATCTCTCTTAGGTGTAATTTGCTTTCAAAGTATTTTTACAGTTCAGTTTTAGCGATCTTCATGTTCACAATTGCGCTCCCTTCGCAGTGCACTTTGAAAACATTGATGTCATTTTGAACACAACCGTGGCTCATGACGAAAGCTATAGGTGACCTATTATTTAAAAGCGGAATTTATGTTACATCTCCAAAGCTTGTGAAAACAAAAAACATAGCATACATTAATGCTTTCAATTTATATTAGGTTATTTATTAAGTATCTATACTGTATATGACTGTTGGTTAGAACATTTTTGCAGTGGATTGGATGTGTCAAATTGTAAAAGTAGACTTTTTTTAAAAAATAAATAAACAATATCCTACTTAATAATAATAATAATAATAATAATAATAATAATTATAGTAATTGTCATCATCATTAATATTATTATTAAAGTAGGACTTTCTTCATTTCCTAATAAATATTAAATTTTATTTCTTAATAAATAGCCTCATTATTTGTTTATTTATTTATTTATTATTTATATGTTAGCTTACATGTTAGCTTTTGTAAGTGATTTTATGTTAATTTAGAATAGAATATGTAATGTTCTCAATAATATTTGTAAAGGAAACATTGGTTCTATATGTGCCGTGTACATATATTTCAATTAATATGTAAAACGAGTGCACAATAATTTGCACAAAGAAATTATGGTGGTTTTGTTACCACACCGTTTAGAGCATAATTATGGACGTTTTACGTTATAACTAACGTGGTTCAAACAATGGATCTGCAACAGAGAAACTACAGGTTTTGGGAAACACTCGCCACTACATCATTCTTTTCCCAAAAGATGCATCGTACTATGATAGTTCAGCCGCGAGTTACATCATTCTTTGGGAAACACACCCTTGTTTGAGTTTTGTTCTTCTGTTGAACACAAACTATGCTATGCCAGAAACCGGCAGCTATTGACTTGCACAGCAAGTTTTTTCCTACTATGGATTCAATGTTATCGGTTACCAGCATTTTAAAAATATCTTCAATTTAGTTCTGAAGAAAACAAATTGAGACCATTTGAGTGGGAGTAAACGATGAGTAAATTTTTATTTTAGGGTGAACTATCCCTTAAATGTAATTATCAACCAAACTGAAATTTGTTTATTTTCACTTTAATATTTAGTGTGAAAAAAATACTATTTTTAATGACTAAAAATGTGCTTCCATCTCTTGGGGTCCTTTCATACATTACTAAACTAAAGGTTTAGAAACTGGATGTACAGAGTGTGTAAAACCGAAACAGAAATATAATATTATCAAGACAATAGTTAATTACTTAGGAATCTTTAGGATTATACAACATGTAAAACAGCAGTAAACTACTACAAAAATCTTTCTCTCAGAAGGAAACAATTTAGAACTGTGTGAGGTCTGCTGGTTCTGACTGAGAGGATCACAATAATATATTCCTCAAAAATGTTTAGCATTTTAAAATGTATCATATAAACAAGAAGGTTAGTTATAGTTTCCAATATTGTAATCCAAATGTTTACAATATCTGTACATAGAATGTAATCAAATGAAAAGCAAAACTAAAACACTAAAGCACACAGGTTTGTTTTTGTGAATTGTGGGGACATTCAAAAGGTCTCCATTGTATTTATACTGTACAAACAGTTTTTCCTATTGCCCTACACCTAACCCTACCCATTTACAGGGAAATTGTGTGAAGGTTTACTTTAAAAAAACTAATTCTGTATGATGTATACGCTTTTTGAAAAATAGGGACATCAGCAATGGCTTCATAATTAGCCATCTCATTGTAATACATGTGTCGTACCATGTCATTATACGCATTTGTGTCATGATGTCACAAAAACGCACGCGTACACACACAAAACATAAAGTCATTTTTGAATCCAACACGAGTCATCCTAACTGTATACGCGTACGTGAAAGTTTTTGTCTCGTGCAATATGGTTACGAAATGAATTTGGCGTTGTCATGTTATCAGTCTTAACTTGGCACTGCGACGGATTGGCTCATCATCAGCACCTCGGACAGCGCTCAGCAACAGGTTGCGTAAAGCGCAACGAAACGCTTCAGTGAACAATATCACACGACGGCGTTCACTGACATAATGATGCGTTGTCTCACTTGTTCATAATACACAGCCTAGCTTACATGAATTAGCGTGGGGAGATTTCACAACAATACAAAGATCATCCTCTTAAGAGATCGGCAAGCAACCGATACAGTCAACAAGTTATTACATTGTTTGAAAGATCTGTCCTGAATATAACTGATGTACCCAAACTTGCTTTTCTGTACTTAATCTGACGGTAATGCTAAAAAACAAAGTTAGATGGAGTTAAATGCCGTTACCTGTCTCCATGTTGTGCCGCATGACCTCACCTGAGACAAAGACAATATTAGCCTTCCTTAAGCCCGCCTCTCAGAGAAGGTGATTGGATTATGTGGAGCAGCTCAGAAGGACACTGCACAAACTCATGTGGCTGACATTCGTCACTCATATCATCATAAGAGTATTACATGAGCTGACAGTGGTCTTGTGGGACAAGTATAGATCCAATTAAGTCCGCAAGATGCTAAATAAAGCACATTTCACTTGCTTCTTTTCCAATTTGTAGCTCATTCATCTTTGATGGTAAAATGCTGGCAGTTGTAAGTGTTTAAATCTACTATCAGAGACTGTCTTTTGATTACAGTGTGAATGTATTTTTGTTTCAAGGATAAACTGTGTGCACTGTGGAAAACTGAGCAACTTTCTTGGCACTATGCTGCCACATAGTGGACATTTCTTCCTTGTGTGAATTTGGTTTGTTGTAAGTGGGTAACTACACGTTGCACTCTTAAGTCAAACCGTACGTGTTATATTAATTAAACGCTATTAAGTGTCACCTTGTGTCAAAAACTTAAGTGGTTTAGGGCAACAGGTTTCCATGCAATTTTGGGTTAAACTATGGGGTTGTGAGAAAACTAAAAACCTGTCACAATTGACTTCAATAGTAGGAAAAACAAATACTATGGAAGTCAATGGTTACAGGTTTTCAGCCTTCTTCAGAATCTTATTTTGTGTTCAACAGAAAAAAATAAAGTCAAACAGGTTTGAAACATGTAAAAGTTGAGTACATGATGACAGGAGTTTCAGTTATGGGAAGTAGTGTCTGTCTGCAGACTGCAAGACAGGGGTGTAACATGAAAGGGGCGTAACTTGTGGTAGAGGCGTAACTTGCAGTTATCCAGACCCACGTGTCAAAACTATGTTGTCGGTAAGATGGCACTGTACCCATCACAGTTATTAAAGTCTACACCTACTCCAACCCTAAACCCTACTGTCACAGTTATTACAGTTTTTCTCAGTCGCTTTGGTGCATTTCTCACAACACTATTTACATTTGTGCAACAGTTAATGCATTTCTCAAAACAATTAGTATAAACTGCAAAACCTAGCTGATAACCTGCAAAAGCGTGTCACTTGCTCAAAATGGATAACTCATTCCTGAAAAGCAAGTATTCATGTCAATGAAAGTGTCAGTGTGATCAAGATGAAAAGTCCTGACACCATTGTTTATGAACAAGATAGTCAAATGGCTTTGTCATGTTTTCATTATGACACTTTACTCTGTACATTTTTTTCCAATGCAAAAAAAGTCAGATTTTGACTTCCTGAAAATGCTGAAGACAGCACTATATACTATTTACACAGCCGTTTGAAAACTACAGTAAATACATCACTGCATTTAGTGAGGTATCTGAGTACAAGACACTGAATATGTATGTTTCACATTTTTACTGCATTTACTCTTTGCAATTCTATTTTATTCACTGCATTGTCAAAAGAATAAATACACCCTTATTTACAACAAACATAAACTTCCTTTGGGTAGAGCTGCGCACAACTGTAAACAATATTGCAGTACATATTGGAACTGAACCTACCACATACACAGGTCTGTAAATCATTCATGAAATTGTTCAATTTAGAAGACACTTTCAGAAAAAAAAGAGATTTAAAATTTTTAAATAAAATTTGCTAGACAAATTTTGACAACTAGTTCAACATTTTTGTATGTAATGACTCAAGTATTGAAATGAGGACTATTAGTTTATTATGGAATGTCTATTCAGAATTCACAATGATAATGTTATAAAACAGCAGAGAGTTGTATGAAAGCAATTGATGCATGTCCAAAAGCATTTGCAGTTTGTTGAAAGGAATGAGAAACTGCTACTATGATGTGCACAAATGACTAATTGTTTTGAGAAATGCATTAACTGTTGTGCAAATGTAAATAGTGTTGTGAGAAATGCACCAAAGCGACTGAGAAAAACTGTAACATCTACACCTACCCCAATCCCTGAACCCAACTATCACAGTTAGCACCTACACCTACCCCATCCCTAAACCCAACCATCACAGTTATTAATGTCTACACCTACCCCAATCCCTGAACCCAACCATCATAGTTGACCTCTACATCTACCCCAATCCTAAACCAACCGTCACAGTTATTAACATCTACACCTAAACCAATCCCTGACCCCAACCATCACAGTTAACGTCTACACCTACCCCAATCCTAAACCCAACCGTCACAGTTATTAATGTCTACACCGAATCCAATCCCTAAACCCAATCGTCAGAGTTAACATCTACACCAACCCCAATCCTAAACCCAAACGTCAGTGTTAACATCTACACCAACCCCAATCCTAAACCCAAACGTCAGTTATTAACGTCTACACCTACCCCAATCCCTAAACCCAACCATCACAATTAACGTCTACACATACCCCAATCCTAAACCCAACCGTCAGTGTTAACATCTACACCAACCCCAATCCTAAACCCAAACGTCAGTTATTAACGTCTACACCTACCCCAATCCCTAAACCCAACCATCACAGTTAACGTCTACACCTACCCCAATCCCTAAACCCAACCATCACAGTTAACATCTACACCTACCCCAATCCTAAACCCAATCGTCACAGTTATTAACTTCTACACCAAACCCCAATCCTAAACCCAACCGTCACAGTTAACGTCTACACCAACCCCAATCCTAAACCCAACCGTCAGTTATTAACATCTACACCTACTCCAATCCCTAAACCCAACCATCACAGTTAACGTCTACACCTACACCAATCCTTAACTGTTACAGTTAATGTCTACACCTACCCCAATCCTAAACCCAACCATCAGTTATTACGTCTACACCTACACCAATCCTTAACTGTCACAGTTAACGTCTACACCTACCCCAATCCTAAACCCAACCATCAGTTATTAACGTCTCCATCTACCCCAGTCCTAAGCCCAACCATCACAGGTATTAACCAATGACTGTGGTATTAACGTCTACACCTACTCCACTGTGCACATCCAGCCACTAGTTGCGAGAAGTCAGCGAGTGGAGTTGCTAAATGAATGAATATAATCTATCAAATTAATAGGTTGTGGATAATTTAACATGAAAACATTTTCTGAAAATGTTCTCTGGAAAGTATTTCCGCCATCTTGCCAACAACATCTCGTTGTGACATCTCGCAGGGTGGTTCAATGGGATCTCGATAACTGCAAGTTACGCCTCTACTACTACGATTTAGGCACCCTTCATGTTACGCCCCTGTCTTGCAGTCCGCAGACAAATACACTTGGGTGAAATATCCCTTTAAGTGTATAGTATGTAAAACTACTGGGACACACTTACAACTTACCACAGCTTCCGAGACTTAGTTTAAGGCTAGTCCAAGACTAAATTGCATGTTTGAGCTGACTAATCTGAAAATAACTTAAAGTGACTAACAAACAAAAAAGTCATTAATGCCATACACTGTAAAAAAATAAAAAGTTGAGTTAACTTAAAATTTTAAAGCAACCAGCTGCAAAGAAATTTTGAGTTTATTAAACTTCAGTGGTTGAAGTTGTGCCAAATTATTTTTTTTAAGTTGACCGAAAAGGCTGGTTTGTCAAGTATACTTTATGGAATAATTTGGCACAACTTCAAACACTGAAGCTTAATAAACTCAAAATTTCTTTGCAGCCGGTTGCTTAAAAATTTTAAGTAACTCAACTTTTTATTTTTTGAAGATATGTAGAAATAAAAATGTAAAGTCTCCTCAACTGAATATTTTACTTTTATTGAACAAACAGTTCCAAACATGCAGCTGAATAATTTTTATGAGTAAATTCAACTCTGAGCTCAGAAATATGTCCACCTAACTTACAATTTTAAACTGAATTAACTATTTGTAAGTTGGATTTTTTTACAGTGTAGAATAGTTTCAAGATACACACTGGTAATGCATTTTTCTAAGTCAGTTTTCAATAAAAGCCGTTTAATTACATAATTTACTGAAGGCCTAGTTTTCCCCACAGTCCAAAGACATGCGGTACAGGTGAATTGAATAAGCTAAATTGGCCGTAGTGTATGAGTGTGAATGCAGGAGTGTATGTTTCCCAGTGTTGGGTTGTGGCTGGAAGGGCATCCGCTGCATAAAAATGTGCTGGATAAGTTGGTGATTCATTCCGCTGTGGCGACCCCTGATTAATAAAGGGACTAAGCCGAAAAGAAAATGAATGAATGAAAAGCATTCCAGGGGAGTATTCAAGGCAGCGAGGATTCATTGTATGTTAAGGGTTCTGAGCTTTGGTGTTTTTCTGAACTGGGGATCTAAACGCTAGAATGACGAATTGGACACCTAATTTAAGTGGCCAAAGTTACAAGTGAGATACAAGTGACATTTTATTTCTATCAGAATGAGTCAAATGAATTTGCCATATACAATGAAAATAAGGTATAAGTGACAATTCACCCAAAACTAAATATTACTTCTTTTTTTTTTTGAACACAAAAGAAGTTGTTGTTTTTTTTAATGTTACAAACTGTTAAGCGTTGACTTTCATGGTATAAATTTTCCCCACAGTCGATGGTTACTGGTTTCTGAAAATCTTCAAAATGTCTGTTTGTGTTTTCAATAAAAAAAAAAAACTCATAAAGATTGGAAAGACTTGAGGCTCAGAAAACATTAAAGCAATTTAATGTCCAGATTCTGCTAAAAAAATTTAAATATTCACCTATTTGTTCATTTTCAACATTTTATGTACCAGGATAACCAGGATTTGACATTAACTTTCTTGCTCACCACCCACTGTGGCTAGTCATTCATACATTCTTTTTCTTGTCGACTTAGTCCCTTTATTAATCAGGGGTCGCCACAGCAGAATGAACCGCTAACTTATCCAGCATATGTTTTACGCAGCGGATGCCCTTCCAGCAACAACTCAACACTAAGAAATGTGGCTAGTCTTTCTTTTTTTTTTTATTTATTAGTGAGTTTCACTAGCCAAAATGGTTGTTGTTGGGGAAAATATATTTTATTTGTTTAAATTTAAATTTTACTTTTGCATGCTAAAAATACTTATTTTGTATGTAAAAAGTACTTTAATTATTTGAAATAGAATTTGTTTTAGGTCATTAAAACAAACAAACAAACAAACAAAAAACTCAAATTTTTATATACATGGTAGCCTATAGCTGGTACAGTCAACATTAGAAGTGGATCAAAACCTTTGATCAATTTGGCCTAAAACCAAAATAATATCCATTCTTGTCTCAGGACATCTTTGATTAACGTTAAATGTTGACTATGATACCAGTACTCATAGTTCTAACTAAACAATTTGTATTTTATTTTTATTGTGTTACTTTTTTATGCATTTAAAAGTATTATTGTAGTTTGAACTTACAATGAGACATGTCTTTTAATAATGTAAAATGCATAGTTTACACAAACAGCAGTATAATAATATAGACTATCATTACTATATTGTATTATATTAATAGAAAATCATGCTAAACAGAAGTATAATATACATAATATATGTATATAATATAATAAATATACAATAAAGTCTACCTGTCTGTGCCTGCAATGTGGTTGTAAAACACTTGTTTAGCCAATTAGAAATTCTCTAAACTGCCAAAACGTTAAACATTTCTTCGGAGGGAGGAACTTAAGGAAAACAAACAACCTCACTGCGTGATGACATGAGGCTTTAGAAGGCGGTCGTTGTAAGAATGAAGAACTGTGTTTAAACTGTGTACATATACCGCTCATTTAACACTTTTATCAAATTATTATTGTATTAATAATTTGATTTTAGATAACCTCAGTCTTCTTCTTCTTCTTATAGTGTTACGGCGGTTAGCATCCGGCGTTTTTGTACCTCAAAGTCTGCAGGACGTTCCCGGAAATCACGAAGCAGGTGACCAATCATATCGCAACTTCCATCCACGCCCCGTGTTCATAACTAACAACCAATCACAGAGCAGCTCTTATTCACGCCTAGTCTCTCGAGCCAACTGCGTCTCTCTCAGCTCTAAACTCCGCCTTTTTACACAAAAACTGCGCCTTCATCATTTTTATCGTCTCGCGCAGATTTTCAAGGCAAGCCAGTCAGACCGGAAGTACAGGCAGTTTTTCTGTCATCGCGCAGAGAGAAGCAGTCAGCGCCTAGTGAGGTCATCTGCTTCAAGGTGCACCTGAACATCGCCTGTGGTGTTTTAACGAGGTGCGTGGGACATATATTACTGAATGACTCACTCAACAAAAGCGCACATTTGTCTGTTTCGATGTTATTGTTCTGTTCATGTTCGTGAGGTTGTGTATGCTAGCTACCTACTGCTGTTTTAACCGGTTGCAGCGGGGTATGGGTAACGTTATGCTTCGATACATGGAATATTGTTGAATACTTTAAACACAAAAAATAAAACTATCACTTACAATTCAGCATAACAATCTATCACTTTTAATTAAATGATTCTCAAGTCGTAGAGTATGTTTATTTTACATGTCCTTGTACATGTTCAGAGCTGTTAGCATTAGCTACGACAGCTGTAAATATGCGCTTTATTTCTTAAGATTTACGCCATATAGAAATTATTTTCTACAATTTTTTTTATTCGATACTTTCAAAACTAGGCAAATGTGTAAATTCAAAAGCTACTTCCAGTCTTTGCTTTTTTGACATGGATTACTAATCTACCGTTGATCTGTCAGTCATTATTATTGTTTACACTCGTGCATGAAAATTGAGGTAAAGTTGGTTTTATATTCGCACATTCGTTCAGGGACAACTTGTGACATGGTCCCTATACGATCCCTATATTGTTTACCATAGTACTTTGACTATTTATTGAGGTAAAGTTGGTTATATATTCGCACATTCGTTCATTTAGAATTCTCTACATTGTTTACCATGTTACTTTGAATATTCGGTCAGAATTAGCATGCAAGTACGACTTCAAAACAACATTAACACTATCTAATTGACTGTGAACAATGTTGAACGTTGATAGTCATTGACTGCTAATATGATTTCCCTATTTAGAATTTGCAAAGAATACATATCTTAAATAATGTTATTAAGGAGAATGTCTGAATATCCGAATATAAAACCAACTTTACCTCTATAACTTGTGACTAGGCATGGGCCGGTATAAGATTCTGACGGTATGATAACCTTGGATAAAAATATCAAGGTTTCACGATTTCACGGTATTGTGATTAGTGCTCTAAAATATATTCTTTTTAAATGTCTGGGTAAAAAAACAAGAATATTTCCCCCTTTGAAAACTATTTTTTTTTATTTTTTGAAATATTTAAAATATTTTGGAGCAATAAACATGTAAAAAAAAAAATTTCCCCCCACTGAATACAATATATTTCAATTTAAGAAACATCTAAAATATTTTGACCAGTAGCTTTTGTTGTAGAGGTTCCTTTTCTGCTGGAGATACTTTTGCTCTAAAAAAATAAATAAAATAGTTGTAAAAAAAAAATAAAATCTTACACATACCTTAGGAACGGTATAACAGAAAATTTATAGAGGTAAAGTTGGTTTTATATTCGGATATTCAGACATTCTCCTTAATAATAAAATTTCATAAAAGTATTCTTTGCAAATTCTAAATAGGGAAATCATATTAGCAGCCAATGACCATCAAAGTACAACATTATTAACAGTCAATTAGATAGTGTTAATGTTGTTTTGAGGTCATACTTGCATGCTAATTCTGACCGAATATTCAAAGTAACATGGTAAACAATATAGAGTCTTCTAAATGAACGAATGTGCGAATATAAAACCAACTTTACCTCTATAGAAATTTTGGTGGTTTTAAAACCTTGACTTTTCCATCTTGTGACATGGTCCCTATATTGTTTACCATAGTACTTTAAATATTCGGTCTGAAATCACATGCAAGTATGACTTGAAAACAGCATTAGCACTATTGACTGTGGACAATGTTGTACTTTGATAGTCATTTACTGCTAATATGATTCCACTGTTTAGAATTTGAAAATTATACTTTTCAGAAGTTTTATTATTTAGGGGAAGGTCAGATTGAGGTAAAGTTGGTTTTATATTCGCACATTCGTTTAGGGACAACTTGTGACATGGTCCCTATATTGTTTACCATAGTACTTTGAATATTCGGTCTGAAATCAAATGCAAGTATGACTTAAAAACAACATTAGCACTATTTAACTGACTATGAACAACATTGTACTTTGATAGTCACTGGCTGCTAATATGATTCCACTGTTTAGAATTTGCAAATAATACTTTTCAGAAATTTTATTATTTAGGGGAAGGTCATAATGTGCCAATATAAAACCAACTTATTAGCAGCCAATGACTATCAAAACATTGTTCACAGTCAATTAAATAGTGCTAATGATGTTTTGGAATCATACTTGCATGTGTTTCCAGATTGGATATTCAAAATACCATGGTAAACAATATAGGGAGCATGTCACAATTGAGGTAAATTTGGTTTTATATTCGCACATTCAGACTTTCTCCTTAATAATATCATTTCATAAAAGTATCATTTGCAAACTCTAAATGATGAAATCATATTAGCAACCAATGAATATCAAAGTACAACAGCATTCGCAGTCAATTAAATAGTGCAAATGTTGTTTTCAAGTCATATTTACATGTGATTTCAGACCCTATATTCAAATTAGCGTAGTAGATAATATTGGGAATGCTAAATGAAGGAATGTGCGAATATAAAACCAACTTTACCTCAATTGTCACAAGTTGTCACTGATCGAATGTGCGAATGTAAAACCAACTTTACCTCAATGCATTCTTCATGGCATAGATCTCAATCACTTATTTGAAATGTCAAGAAGATTAACTTGTTCAGACAAACAAAGCTTGAACAACTTTTAAACTCAGTTGAGTTTCTCAAGGTGATTGTGATTGATAGAAATAACTCTGGCTTATTTGTGATCTTCACAGAAGTCAGATAGGATGTCTGGAGATTTGCCCTTGAATATCAACATTAAGGAACCACGATGGGACCAGGGCACATTTATGGGCCGAGCTCAGCACTTCTTCATGGTGACGGACCCCAGAAACGTGCTGCTGTCCAGTGAGGTTTTAGAGGATGCCAGAGTTACTGTGGAGAACTACAGGTATGTGAACAGAATCCAATACCATGTCTCTAATTCTTCATATTTGAACATTTAGGGTGAAATCATGCCCTAATACAATAATAATGATATGTTGATATGATATGCGGTGCAGAATGTAATCTTGTAAATCAGTAAATCTTGGCTTTCCTTTCCAAACTAGCTCTTAAAACAATGTAGCATGGGTTTGTTGTTTGAAATGCAATGCTAATCAATCATAACATAGGCTTAACCTTGGTCTTGGTGTCAACCTTGGTCTTGTTTTCATGCGTGAACAGCTGCAAGGTTTTGCTTCATTTCGAAAAAAAGCTGTGGCGGAAAAGAAACCTGAATCTTTTAGATAATCTTTTTAGACAAAAATAATTAGAAAAAATGCACCTTTGCTATTGTTCAGGGAATGTATTCAAGAAGAGTCTGTGCAAAGAGTTGCTTTCAGTGACAAAACTCCAGGAAAGTTCTCAGAAAAGCAGGCGTTTCTCCTTCCTATAAAAGACAAGATCCTAGTAAAGATAAAAAGTTATTCTTAAAGCATCTTAAACCTTAAAAGAGCTCTTAAGGTCAAAATGTGTTAGGAGTAGGGAGGATGGCTTTTAATAAATGGCAATATTGGCAGCACGGTGGCGCAGTGGGTAGCACGTTCGCCTTACAGCAAGAAGGGTGCTGGTTCGAGCCCCGGCTGGGTCAGTTGGCATTTCTTTGTGGAGTTTGCATGTTCTCCTCGTGTTCTCGTGGGTTTCTTCTGGGTGCTCCGGTTTCCCCCACAATTCCAAAAACATGTGGTATAGGTGAATTGGGTAGCTAAATTGTCTGTAGTGAATGAGTGTGTAAGGATGTTCCCCAGTGATGGGTTGCAGCTGGAAGGGCATCCGCTGCATAAAACATATGCTGGATAAGTTGGCGGTTCATTCTGCTGTGGTGACCCCAGATTAATAAAGGGACTAAGCCGAAAAGAAAATGAATGAATGAAATTACTATATTTAAGATATTTAACAACTTGGGAAAATACAGTGTTGATTTGGGTCTGTCAAAGACTGATCACACAGACACTTTCAGATCCTCTTATTGAGTTTTAGTTCATTTCATTTCCACTGGAATTTCCTACCTTACAGTCTAAAAAAACATTTATGAACATAGCATTTATCCATGTTTGCTACAATTAAACCAACAGTCCCACTTAAATAGATAGCAACCAGTACAATTGCTAAGCCTTTTTGTCTTGTTCTTGAGCCTATAAATTATGTTAAGTTAGAAATTAACAGCATTTACCACACTGATCTCCAACAGTTTCATTTTTGTTGTAAATTATGTATCTGTGCACTTCATTATTTTGTAAACGTTAATTTGCCCTCAGTCTTTTATCAAATACCATAACCTTCCCTGCCCACTCAAAATGACTTTTCTTTATTTCTGGTCACATGGAATGCCTTTCAGGAGGGTCTATCATCAGGGCGTGTATCGTGTCTGCCCTGCTTTTGTCCATTCGTCAACATTTCTTAATTTTGTTAGCAGCACCCTTCTTCCAGTGATCCAATCAGTTCTCAATGGACAAAATCATGCACCACCATAATTTTTTTAAATCTCTGATTTCAGGACTGTTTCAATTGGATATACATCACGATATGGGAAAAGGGATGATCTTAACTTTCGTTTCATTGCAAATTTAAGCTTTATGAATATAGGTCCAGATATTTGGGGTCAATAAATATTAGATTTTTTTAAGACTAAATTTTAACAAGAACATAAATATGACCGTAAAGATATTTATTTTTTAATTAAATAAGTTAAGGGCAACGCAGTGGCGCAGTAGGTAGTGCTGTTGCCTCACAGCAAGAACGTCGCTGGGTCGCAGGTTCGAACCTCGGCTAGGCTGGGTCAGTTGGCGTTTCTGTGTGGAGTTTGCATGTTCTCCCTGCGTACGCGTGGGTTTCCTCCGGGTGCTCCGGTTTCCCCCACAGTCCAAAGACATGTAGTACAGGTGAATTGGGTAAGCTAAATTGTCCCTAGTGTATGAGTGTGAATGAGTGTGTGGATGTTCCCAGAGATGGGTTGCGGCTGGAAGGGCATCCGCTGCGTAGAATCGTGCTGGATGAGTTGGCGGTTCATTCCGCTGTGGCGACCCCGCAAGGGACAAAGCCGACAAGAAAATGAATGAATGAATGAATAAATAAGTTAAATTTTCTGTTTCTGTTCTAATTAATAGCAACAATCTTAATACTTCTTAACTATTATCATCATCATTATTATTATTATTATGTGCACTACTGGTTAAAGTGTGAAATAATAATTTTTTATGCTCACTAAAGCTGCTTTTATTTATTCAAAATTCTTTATACTATGTTGATTTTCTGCTCAGTTGTTGTTAATTAATATAGGTGCACAATTGTTAAATGTTTCTTTGCATTATCACAGCTGAAAATATGTTTAGTAGGAACCATCCCCTCACCCCCAGGGTTCTTTGATTAATAGAAGTTTCAAAACGACAGATTTATTTTAAATAGTAATCTTGAAAAAGATTTAACTGTCGTTTTTATGTAATCCTCTCTGAATAAAATATTAATCTCTTTAAAAACAGCAAAAAAAAACTTACACTACCATTTAAAAGTTTTGGGCATCATAGTTTCCCCAAAATATTAAACAGCAGCGACTCTTCGTTGATGAGAAGAAATATTTAATGAGCTGTAATCAGCAGATTGGAATAATACATGTCGGTTGCCCTGTGAATTCATATTAAAGACTTTTCAGTCACTCCACCCTTCTCATTGGTCAGACAAGCAGAGCCCAGTACCACCCTAAATTCCATCGAGTTGCTGTTTGAGATGCTCAAACATAAATAGCAATGCCTGAAAGCACCACCAACCTACAAATCAACCTACGAATGGCTTTTATATGTCTCTGCATCTTAAACTCAGATCAGCGAAACTATTTTAATCCAATATACTGTTTGCACTCTCCATTTATATCAATCTATGTTATATTCCTTTTTTTAATGTTACTGTGCATGTGAATAAATTGTCCTACTTCTCAGGTTGGGGGTTGTGAAGCCTGGGCTAACAGAAGATGCACTATGGAGGGCCAAATACATCTACGACTCCGCTTTCCACCCAGACACAGGAGAGAAAATGCTGCTAGTTGGACGCATGTCTGCACAAGTTCCCATGAACATGACCATTACAGGCTGCATGCTTACCTTTTACAGGTAAGAGCTCTGCCACTCCTGATCATTTTATTGTTCTGAGCACAATATGTGCAGAAACTCTTGTGGGTCTTAAAATGTTGAATGTTAGAGGCCAGAATAGGAAAGGGAGTAAATCTTTCCATAGTCTGGGATAAATATCCCTGCTCCGTTCAGTGAATATTTCCTAAATGAGTCATCATGGAAAAGGCGGCACTCCTACTGATGACTGAGTCTGCTGGTTTCATTCAGAAGCGTTTACTGTGTTTTATGGTAGTACTTTTGCTTTTAAAAACTGGGACAATAAAAGAATCTTTTAAAACTGAGGCTGGTTTCAGACTTCACAATTTGTTTGTCTGGTATGTGTAGTGTCATTGAGAAGGTAGAACTTGCAACTCGCTTCTTTTTTTATATCATTATTTTTTTAGGGGTTTTACTTTTTAGTGCAGGTTACAGACATGAAAGCATGGGGATAAGAGAGAGGGAAAGGATCAGCAAAGAACCTCAAGCTGGGAATTGAACTGAAGTCACCGTCAGCATCTCAGTGCTATATGTTGACACACTTAACCGCTAGGTTAAAGACTTGAGATATTTGAAACATGATAAAGCAGGAGTATTGTATCCATAGTTCTACAAATCTTTCCTCTATTGCATAATTTCATCTATCAGCACAAATATATTATCATCATTACTGTATTTGAGAGTTGTGAAGCTCTGTATTAGAGCTTATGTTCCCAGTGGTCAATATCAGTAGTTGTATTTTACATTACCATTCAAACTCTGATGAAACAAAGTGTTTTCCTTTCATAATTTCAATTTGCAAAGCCTTTTTAATGGTGTATGAGGTTTTCATGAGGTGTTTTTTAGAGATCCAAGTCCTAAATAATCAGTTAACAGATATTAAAAACCCACACAGCATAGTCCTTATTGCAGGAACTTTCTTTGTTTCTTATAAAAGTCCCTCGCTCAAGAGCAGTGTGGTTTTGGAATTTAGTTGTTTGATTAATATTAGGCATAAAGTCAGCATCAGAAATATAGCCCACTAATCCTTTCACATGAATAAAGTTGCACTGTTAAAGATCAATACTGGAATATTTAAAATCATACAATACTGCTTTTGGTTAGTATCGAAGCCAGCTTTGCTCTCTTCTCACCAGCAGCAGTTGACACAAGCACAGTATTGAAAAGGGTATCGAATATCGATATTTTTCAAGGTATCATATCGAAGTTAGAAATTCCAGTATCGTGACAACACTATACTCGATATTAAGTTTGTATAGTGTAATTTGACACATTTTGCTAGTATTTGACCATTTAGGCTTGCAACCTAACCTAAAATTGTTGGTGAAGGCCGAAAATGAAATATAAAATGTTGTTTTAATACTTGCACAGCCCCAATATGCATTCATTTGTAGAAACTGATACCTTTGGCCCAATAACACTGCACGACTACTGCCGAGTTCAGAATGCATGATTTTCAAAGTAGTCGTGTCACAGATGTTTTCACACTGCATGACTATCTGGGCTAACGTTCCATTGGTGCTTTGTTTACACTGCAAGATGTATCGGCAGGGTGGTTCACACTGCATGACTTTAAAATAGGAAGAATCGCCGACAACTTTGTCCAAACTACGTTTCACAACCAAACACGCGTGAGAAGACATGGAAACAACGCGAGGTCACGTAATATATATCTTGTTATTAACTACATAATGAGAAAGACGCCTTTAGTGGGGTAGAAAATGTACTTATTTTGCTCACCTGGCTTTGAAGGGAGCGATTTCTCTTAAACTTTTTAATTTTATTTTTCGACCCGGTTGTGCGTATTGCTCAGATGACACGTCAAACAGACACGGTGCTCCTGCCAAATTTCCAGCAGTTTTTCCTCAATTTCTTAGGTGCAAATAAACTAAAAAGGAGCACTTTTAACTTCTCCCCCATCCTCCCGCTGGCCTGCAGGTACCCAGTAGTGAATGCTGCCCTCTCATTAGCTGTAGGTGATCACGGATGTTATTTTCAATCAGAACTCATTTCACACGGCATGATTTGAATCACCGACAGCTCCAGATATTTAGCACGCCAAATATCTCACCGTGTCGGCGATTCTTTCAGATCGCGTCTTTGATAGTTCATAGGGGAGCGCGGGGCACAAAGTAACGCGGGGTTAAATGTAACACTGAGTTTTAAGGTATTTGCTCAGGGTTAACCATGACATGCTTACGAGGTTTTCACCACAGTGTTGGTAGGCGTCTTCCTGCCAATTATTGAAAATTTTCGGCGAAATTTGGATGAGAAACACAGGAAAAACCATTTTTGTAGCATAAAAGTATTTTTTATTACAGTCGATATTTTTTTATTTTAAAAAAATCGGTGAAAGTATGTAAGTAACATCTTATATTGTTGTGATTACCGTCTTCTAGGCTAAAAGATGAAACCGTTTTGAAAGATGCATAAAGCACACAGTGACTGCTAGCCAGTTTTGAGTAAAACATGACACAGCGGGGTTAGTTGTAACAGGGTGTTACAATTAAGCCACACACTGTTGAACACCAAATAAACTAACAAAATATTTTTTATTTTAATTTTGAGTGTAACGTTGAGAACTTTTTAAATAAAAATGTTTTTAAATAGAAAATATTGTTTTAATAGAAAAAAAAAATATTTTATTGCTAATAATGCAAATAAATGCATTGTATAATAATGGATAAAAGGATAATAATGCAAATAGATTCAAATGTGTTTATCTAATAGATAAATAAATAAATAAACATACTGTGCTATATAGAATAAAAAAGAAATGAGCCAATTACTGAAGAAATATGGCTACTATTTAAAGTAAATTGAATTTAAATTAATTGTGTGAAATCTGCCTTTATAAGCATGTTACACAACTAACCCCGTCTGTTACAACTTGCCCTGCAGGTGGGGTAAATAGTAACATTTTTACTCCTGGCACTTTTGGCAATACTGCACAGAAACTATAGGTCTGGCGATCATAATTTCAGTGCTCATTTGTAGGAGAGGCTTGTGTGTTGTTGGTAAAAAAATATGGTTTGTCTAACCCCATTACTTTGTTCATTATTTGACCAAAACCAAAAAGTGTTACTTTGTGCCCCGCTCTCCCCTACTGTGTGATTGTCACTCACGTGAACGAGCACCGATTTGCGTGTGATTTCAGGCATTTGTTGGCGATTTCTCAAAACCTGTCGGCGAGTCAAAATCAGGGCTAAAATCATGCAGTCTGAACTTTGCATAAAGAAAGTTGATCTGTTCATCCAGAAATACTGAATCCACAGTTGTGAAATGTGAAGAATACACAACATAACTTCTCAGAAACACCTCATACATGCCCACTCCCAACTATATAGTCTCATAACTTCAGCTAATGAAAAAAAAAGTCATTTCACAATGTTTTTTTATATCGTCGTATAAACGTATCACAATAATTTTGTACAACTCTGCAATGGAATCCAGAAATGGACCAAAAAATATGTATGTTCCAAAACTGTTTTAATATTATGTTGTCCAAACTTGGCATAAGATTATAAAAAAAGTAGTAGTCTTTTATGGCCCAATAGACACATTTTTACTTGGGTCATCTGAGTCATCTGCAAATGAGTCATTTTGTGCAACCACCAACAAGTGACTCAAGTTACAAGCTTGTGTGGGAGATTGATGTGGCTGCAGCATTGTCTGTAGAAGAGTTTGTAATTTTGAAGCTTCAAAATGGTAAAAGACACGTTGCTTTTCATGTATTCAGATTTCCCTCTTCTCTTTTTAGGACCACCCCAGCAGTGGTGTTTTGGCAATGGGTTAACCAGTCCTTCAATGCTGTTGTCAACTACACTAACCGCAGTGGAGATGCACCGATGACTGTCAAGTATGTAGGCTAAAAAAATACTGAATGATCTAGATGCATGTTTTTGTTTAGAGACCTCATGGCAACCCTCATATTGGTGGTGTAATTTGTTGTTCTATTGCACCATTTAGTGTTCTGAATGCTTTTGCATAGGCCACATTGCATGATGAAACCAATGGTGCCAGAGATGTCACACAAGAGCATTCAGATAGTATCTTTATTTACTGTCCATGTTTGAATTAGCTATTTATCATGTAAAATTATAACCATTCCTTTAAGATGTTGAATGTATGCAGTGATGATGCTTGTATTTGATTTTATATTGTCTGTCCTTGACATCACTGTTCTTCCTGAATCTAAAGGAGACTTGAGCATTCTGCAATGTCAGATCAGCAGTTAGGAGCTCCTTGAGAAATGTTAATGGTACTGATCTGCTCGATAAAGCGTTAAATCTAATATGTGCTGTTTTAACCTTTGCAGTCAGCTTGGAGCAGCGTATGTCAGTGCCACCACCGGAGCAGTAGTAACAGCACTTAGCCTGAAGGCTCTCACCAAGGTCTGTCCTTACCCTATACTGTTCCTGTATTTAATAGTTAACTATAGAGTGACTATATAAGCTTTAAAACTTATATAAGACTATAAAATCTATTTAAAATATACACTTAATTGACAGTAATTAATGAATGCTTTAGGGACAGGGACTTAATGAATGCTTTAAGCAGATATCATCCCCAGCTATATTCATGGGAGACTTAAACAGCCATAATGCTCTATGGGGCGGCAGCTACAGGAACTCAAAGGGAAAGTAATTGAGGACTTCATTTTAAAAAATGACCTGTGCATATTAAATGATGGATCATATACATACCTGCACCCAGGACATGGAACTTACACTGCTATAGATCTAACATTCTGTCATCCTTTAATAGCTCCAGACTTTTCATGGAAAGTCTGGAAAGACCTAAGTAGAAGTGATCATTTTCCATTGATTATTACCTCATTGGGTACTCAAAGACAAAGAATCCCAAGATGGAACCTTAAAAAAGCAAACTGGTGCAGTTTTGAAATACAGTGCAACGAGATATTCAGAGAAATGGACCAAGTAAACCATAATTCAATAAACGTTTTTACAAACAAACTGATTGAAATAGCAGAAGAAACCATTCCAAAAACATCAGGACACCCATATCGAAGAAATAATCCTTGGTTTGATGACAACTGCAAAAAGGCCATCAAAGAACGGAAAAAGGCAGAAAGAATATTTAACAAACATCCTACGAAAGAAAACCTCATTAAATTGAAAATATTAAGATCAAAAGCAAGGAGGACTATTAATGAAGCCAAGAAACAGAGCTGGAAACAATATATATCCAATTTAACTTCACAGACACCAACTAAGAAAATCTGGGATATGATACGAAAAATGAAGAACAAAGAAGGTGGATCACAAATATGTCACATAAATAGTCGTAGCACCCAACTAACTACTGAACAAGAAATTGCCAACAACCTTGCAGAAACATTTGAAAAAAACTCATCCATAGAAAATTGTCTTCCTCAATTCCAAAGAATACAAATGCAACAAGAACAAAACCAGATTGACTTTTCGTCTGATAATGCTGAAATATACAACAAATCCTTTACAATGGAAGAACTACAAAAAGCTTTGAAAAATTCAAAAGACACTGCAGTCGGTCCTGATAAGATCCATTATCAGTTTCTAAAGCACTTACCCTATGATGTGTTGTACATCCTTTTAAATATGTTTAACTACATATGGACATCTGGAAAGATACCATCTTGTTGGAAAGAATCTTTAATCATTCCTATACCTAAACCAGGTAAAGACCACTCAGATGCCAATAATTATCGCCCTATAGCCCTTACCAGCTGTCTGTGTAAAACCATGGAAAGAATGATAAATGATCGACTTGTGTGGTCACTAGAGAAGGACCAAAATATTAGTAACTATCAGTGTGGTTTCAGAAGAGGAAGAAGCACAATAGATCATCTTGTAAGACTAGAATCCTATGTGCGAAATGGTTTTATTAAAAAAGAACATACTGTAGCAATATTCTTTGACTTGGAAAAAGCCTATGACACCACTTGGAGATATGGCATTTTAAAAGACTTGCACGAAATGGGTTTTAGAGGACATCTACCTGTTTTCATCTCAAATTTTTTAACAAACAGATGTTTTCGAGTTCAGATAGGAACAACACTGTCAGATAAATATATTCAAGAACTTGGTGTGCCACAAGGAAGCATATTATCAGTTACATTATTTAACATCAAAATCAATAGCATTGTAAATGCTATTGGTCTAAATGTATTCTGTAGTCTTTATGTGGATGATTTGTGCATCTGTTACAGAGGAAGAAACATGAATACTATTGAAAGACAATTGCAACTCTGTATTAACAAAATGCATGACTGGTCAGTCAAGAATGGATTTAAGTTCTCCAGATCAAAAACTGTGTGCATGCATTTTTGTCAATTACGTTCTCTTCACCCAGAACCAAGTCTCTACTTGGAATAAGAACCTATAAAAATAGCAAAGGAAACTAAATTTCTCGGACTCACCCTGGATAATAAGCTTTCTTTTATTCCACACATCAAACTCTGAAAAACAAAAACCTTGAAAAAAATGGATATTCTGAAAATTCTTACCACAACAAAATGGGGTGCAGATTGTACTACAATGCTTCGTCTTTATAGAACCATGATCAGATCCCAAACGGATTATGGAAGTATAGTGTATGGATCCGCTAGAAAATCCTATATCAAAATGCTGGACACTGTACATCACACAGGACTACGAATCTCATTGGGAGCATTCAGAACATCCCCTGTTCAAAGTTTATATATTAAAGCAAATGAACCATCCCTTGAAAGACGACGTTTAAAATTAGCACTCCAATATGCTGTCAAATTGAAATCAAAAAGAGGTAACCCAGCTTATCCTTCAGTCTTCCACCCTGAGTGTTTAGAATTGTATGTAGACAGACCTAACTACATCAGTCCTTATGGAATTCGTATGAAACCCCATCTGAAGAATATGGGTGTTAATATGGAAAAGCTTTCCCTACCTGATTTGAGCCATATTCCTCCTTGGTGCAACTCAAAAATAAGAATCTTATGGAACCTAGCCAAACAGAAGAAGTCCTTGACTCACCCAAACGAATACAAACAGGAATTCAAACAAATAACAGACAGTCTGCCTCATCATGAACCCATATATACAGATGGATCGAAAACAGACAAAGGAGTAACTGCAGCAGTAGTTTTTAAGGATGATGTCTTTGGTACTCGGATTCCAGGAGAAAGCTCAATTTACACCGCAGAAGCTTATGCAATAAATATGGCTTTAGAACAAATGGAAAGGACACAGTACCGTAACTTCTTAATCTGCACAGATTCCAAATCCTGTCTTCAAGCACTTGAAGCTGCTAAGTGTAATCACCCCATAATTTCCCTGATTGTAAAGAAAATGACAACGCTAGAAAACAAGAAGTTCAACATCATCTTCTGTTGGGTTCCAGGTCATATGGGACTACATGGAAATGAACTGGCAGATGAAGCAGCAAAACAGGCTATCTCCCTGAAAGTGACAGAATGTTTAATTCCTCCTGAGGACTTAAAACCCACAATCAACTTGTACATAAACGAAACATGGCAAGGAGAATGGGACAACTGCATAAATAATAAATTACATGAAAGTAACCCGAAGATAAATGAAAGACACTCAGCAAATTATAATTTCGAGACTAGACATGATCAATCTGTCTATACTAGATGTCGAATTGGACATTCTAGGTTAACTCATTTATATTTGCTGAATAATGAAGCACCACCTATATGTAAATACTGCCTGGCTGCACTTACCATCAAACATATTTTGCTGGAATGTGGAAGCTTAAATTCCATTAGACAAACGTTTTATAAGGAAAGTACTTTAATGGACATTTTTAAAAATGTACCACCGGGGAAAATCTTAAATTATTTATCAAAAATTGAACTAAAAAATCATATTTAACTTTGAGTATATTTCTGTGTGAATTTTATTTATTTTTATTTTTTATTTTTTTTTAATTTAATTTTTAACTTTTTATCGTAATACAAATTTGTTTTTATCATGTAATATTTTATGTATATCCATTTTGCCACGAAATAGCCGTAAGTTGCTGATGTGGCAATAAACAAATAATAAATAAATAAATAAATAATGAATGCTTTAGGGACTTTTAAATAGTTTCTAAAATATTTTGGATCTTAATTCCTATCATATGTGACTCTGGACCACAAAACCAGTCATATTTTTGGGAAATCAAGATTTATGAATTATCTGAAAGCTGAATTAATTAAATTTTCATAGATGTAGTTATTTGTTAGTACGATATTTAGCTGAGTTGCAACTATTTACAAATCTGGCTTGTATAGACCTTTTTCTTGGAATGCAAAATTACCCATTATGCTTTGCGTGTATGCGCAAGGAAAATGCGAAGAACTTCCAGTCGGCAGCTGATGCGTGTAAACGGTCACATTTGGACAGCTTTAAAACGATAGTTTTAATCTATTTTACCTGCTTTTATCGTCTTTGAACTAATACTGTTGTCGATCAACGCCACCTCCTGGACTGATCATTTAAAAAATGTGATCTAATAGGATGGAAAACAGCCGCTGTGAGGCAGTTCCCCCTCGATGTCAGACGGCATTTTCTGCAGTTTAAATGGAGCCTCGTCATCGCTAAAGTCAACAGTTTCTCTTTCTTTAAAATATATAACCAACCCAAACAAATGTAATTCACCAAAATGTTTGACACACACACACGTAGCCTAATGTACAGTCCCACTAACACACTGATTTAATAACTGTGACAAAGTGAAAATAAATTGACATTTTGAAATGACAGAAAAACACAAACCGTGGTAAATACTACACACGAAATGAAACACAAACGGCCCGCGATAAGAATGAACAGCAAATCAGCCAGCAGAGTATCAATAACGGACTTTTATTGGTCATTTTTGTAAATTGCATGACTTACACACCTGATAAGTTTCATGCCAGTAATCTGGTTTGCGTTATGATGCAGAAGTATTGCGTGCGTGTGTTTGTGTGCGCCTGCTGAAGAGCCGCTGAGCTAACAGCTGACAGGCCGGGGAAACACACACACACACTCTATTTCTGACGGCAGACACGTGAACTAGGAGAACGTTTTTCTCTCGCGCTTGAACCACACGTTACAGTTTATAACGGCTTTAACACACACCTTTCAAAGTTGTATGTCACAAAAATACTCAGTAATCCACTGAAAATGCCATTAAAACCCATTTTCGGAGTGTAAACACTGTAAACGGAAGTTCTAACCATTCACCGGAAAACGCTGGTCGCTATGGCGCCCTCCATGCAGCAGCAAAAGGTCTATAAAATCGAAATAAAAAAAATCATCTTTATCCTTGTCCAGATTAAGTTTTTAGCGATGCACATTACTAGTCTTCATTGAATGGCATCTTTTCCTAATAGGTTGTTTGCAATCACGTGGTTCTGGTGACGCGCGAAATTCAGATGGAGGGCAGGAAGTAAAAAACTGAATGGGAGACATAGAGGAAAGTCCCTGTTTTGCGATTTATACTATATTTCAAAGGAGATATTATTAGAAAGTAACCACATATGTTGGGCGTGATCCTTGTATCATGAAAAGGGCTGAGTTTTCTACTGAACTAAAATATATCTGCCTGTCATCGAAACGGTAGCTACTGTATGAGCTATTGCGTTAGCCTGCATGGAAAATATACTATACTATAAATAATTAATTGAATGAAACTGTTGTAGTACATATATTGTTGCTGTGGTACAACACAACTGTAGTAATTAGCTTCAGTTTGTATATTTATACACCATCACAATGCACCACAGTTTAGTATTCTGTAGCATTCATTAACAAGGAGTTATACACATTATACGCTTTACTATGTGGTTCAAAAACATGTTTATTATAAGTTACTATAGTTTTTCCCCCATGTGGATATCTTCCAGACATCACGATATAACAGATGAAAGCATACAAAAGCATGGACGCATAGTCTACATTATTATTGATTTATTTTTGTAAGGGGAAAAAGTGCTCCACAATAATAACCGTCTAGTTTTGTCACAAGGGTTACATTTCTTTTTTTGTTCAGTCGATGAACAAACATCAACAAACATTCACCGCTGCTTCGCATCTCAATGTTCATGTTATGGTTGTTTATTTTGCCAATAAACAGAGTACAGAGTGGCAGAGTACGTTGGTTTCAGCCAGTTTCTTATTTTGGCTGATTTAAACAATTATAAACAACATAAAACAGAAGCATTTTGATGTTCTGATAGCAATTCCTATGTAGAAGAGTCACTTTCTGCCCTCCATCTGAATTTCGCACGTCAACAATGACGTCAAGTCAAAATCAAATCAAATCAAATCACTTTTATTGTCACATCAGCAGCAGCACGTGTGCTATGATGAGTGAAAAGCTTAGGTGCTGGCTCCAGACAGTACAAAATACAGACAGTGCAAAATACAGACAGTGCAAAATACAGACAGTGCAATATACAACAACATACTTACAAAAAAACAAGACAATGTAAAATTGGCAATGTTGACAGCGATACGTAGGCAGTATTGTTTTAATTATGGATTTGTTAAAGTGCAGTTCATGCTACATCTTGATGGTGTGCAGTGCGGGGTATGGAAGAGTTTGTGTGGGGTGTGTTAAGTGTTCATCAGCCTGATAGTCTGAGGGAAGAAACTTTCCTTCAGTCGGCCGGTGCGTGACCGGATGCTGCGGAACCGTCTGCCTGAGGGTAGCAGAGAGAAAAGTTTATGCTTGGGTGGCTGGAGTCGCTGATGATTCTCTTGGCTTTCCTCATGCACCTCCTGGTATAGAGGTCCTGGAGGGAGGGAAGCTCACCTCCTACTACGGGTCCAGCAGTTCGCACGATCCTATGTAGACCTTTGCGATTGCTGCTGGTGCTGTTTCCGTACCAGTTGGTAATGCAGCCAGTGAGGACGCTTCCCACTGTGCAGGTGTAGAACGAGCGGAGGATGTGGGGGCTCATTCCAAACCTCCTGAGACGCCTGAGGAAGAAGAGGCGTTGTTGTGCCTTCCTCAGCACTGCGTCTGTGTGGGCAGTCCATGTCAGATCCTCAGCGATGTGTACTCTAAGAAACTTGAAAGTGCTGACTCTCTCAACTGGTGTCCCGTTGATGGTGATGGGAGTCGTGTGAAAACAACCTATATTCTAATGTTTTTGACATAAAAGATAATTTTGACCTATACAATGTATCAGGTGGCTGTTGACAAAAATACCTGACAATATATACCCATGCAAAATATATATTTTTTGTTTAGGGTCCCATATTTAAATTTAAGTTATGTTCAAAGTTTAAAGTTGGTATCCAAAAAATGGGATAGTTGAATAGTTGCTACATTAAAAATGGTAGCGAACGCCAAATATTTGAAATAAAATATCTTTTGTAATATATTTGTAAAGCATATTTACTGTCACTCAGTATAGTGCACCCAAGCCAAGTAAAAGTTTCAACCTCTTTCAGAGAAAACATCAACCAGAAAGTTAAAGTTTAATTTCTGATGAAGGTTAAATGTTTGTATCTTTATTAGCCTATGCTAAAATTGGTCTACGTATCTTAGGCTTATTCGTTGACCTTGTGTGTTTCATAGCTGTGTCAATACCTTTGTCTTAAAAAGCAATTTTTATAATTTCTGGAAAGTTTATAGCAGTAGTGACTCGATGTCTGATCTCTCCCCAGCACTTGCCAGCTATTATCAGCCGTTTTGTACCATTTGCTGCAGTGGCAGCAGCAAACTGTATTAACATCCCCTTCATGAGACAAAGGTGAGAGAAAAAGACCAGCTTAAAATTGAACATAAGTTATTGGGCTTTAAGTGTTGTGTCAATCTTGTAATACGAATTTCTCAATGTCACAACAGAGAGCTGAAGTGTGGTATTCCTGTTACTGATGCTGAAGGAAAACGTCTCGGAGAATCAACTAATGCAGCTCAGCAAGCCATCGTACAGGTGGTGGTGTCTCGAATTGGCATGGCAGTGCCAGCCATGGGTAAGCTTGTGATTTCTATTTATATATCTAGTGATAAGCTTTAGTTGTCTATACCGCAATGCTATATATACATATATATACATGGTTTCCGCTACATTCATTCTTCCATGGCGGGGCGCCACACCAAAATTCATCCCGCCACGGCTATATTACAGTTTCCCATTCAAAACATTCAGTCATTGTTGTTGTTTTTTTAATAGCGGGTTATAATCGCACCAAAACGTATTAAAAGGTAAGTGAATTATAACAGCGCAAACTTTTCTGTAACCGTAGTAGTGCTGTGCGTTATTTGTTTAACCCTTTACGGTGACATGCTGACTGACTGACAGGTGCGTGAGACGTGAGACCAGCAAACACGACGTAGCTTTCAGTTAAGATGAACACAGTTTCCATAATTATACTGTATAGATAAAGGTCTATGGTTCTGGATACAATGACTTTATCTGGCTGGAGTTTAGAGCGGTTTCACTTTACTTCAGGACTGTTCAGCTGTTTCACTTTACTTCAGGACGCATTAATGCCGCTCTGTAGGTCTATCGGAGACATTCAGAAATATTCCTAGAAAATCTAATAAATGTTGGAGATGTGCTCGTCACATAAACGCACTAAATCGCACTTGAGCAGCGTATATTTCAGGGTGTGAAGTTGTGCACGAACAAAGGAAATCAGCGCGCAAGCAGAGATTCGCATGCTCGTATTACATAAATGCTCTCACAACATGTGTCATTGAAATAACACCCATAGGTAGTTGGTACATCCGTGTGAAAGTCCTGCCGCCACAGCTTGAAAAAAATCCTAGAGGAAACACTGTATATATATATATATATATATATATATATATATATATATATATATATATATATATATATACACACACACACACAGTGCATCCGAAAAGTATTCATAGCGTTTCACTTTTTCCACATTTGTTTATGTTACAGCCTTATTCCAAAATGAATTAAATTAATTTATTTACTCAATTCTACACACAATACCCCATAATGACAATGTGAAAAAAGAGTTTTTGAAATTGTTACAAATTTATTAAAAATAAAAAACCTTAAAAGTCACATCTACATAAGTATTCACAGCCTTTGCTCAATACTTTGTTGATGCACCTTTGTCAGCAATTACAGCCTCAAGTCTTTTTGAATATGATGCCACAAGCTTGGCACACCTGTCTTTGGGAATTTTTGCCCATTTCTCTTTGCAGTACCTCTCAAGCTCTATCAATCCTTTCTTGGAGGTCTACAGACAATTCCTTTGTCTTCATGCTTGGTTTGTGCTTTGACATGTACTGTCAACCCTGGTAGCTTATATAGCCTTTTCAAATCATGTCTAATCAACTGAATTTACCACAGGTGAACTCCTATTAAGCTGCTGAAACATCTCAAGATTGAAGCTGCGGTCACACTGCACTTTTCTCCCCATAGACTTCAATTCAAACGCACGCGAATGCGTCAAACTGGAATCGCAAGTTCATGCGTCAAGTTTCGCAGTTCGCTGCATTGCAAAGTTTAAGCTTGGTGAACTCTGACCTGCGAAATCGCATCACTTGACTGCTTGAGACCAATCGAGGATCAAAACATGACCTCTCTGGACAGAAATTTAAAACATGGGCCAATCGCTGGTTTTTTTAAACGTCTAATCATCTTGTTTAATCCCGTCCCTTTTAGCAGCGCCGTACAACAGGATTTCGCAAGCTCAAACTCTAGTGTGACCGCAGCTTGATCAGTGGAAACAGAATGTACCTGAGCTCAATTTAGAGCTTCACTGCAAAGGCAGTGAATACTTATGAACATGTGATTTTTCAGCTTTTTTATTTTTAATAAATTTGCAACAATTTCAAAAACTCTTTTTTTTCACATTGTCATTATGGGGTATTGTGTGTAGTATTTTGAGGAAATAAATGTATTTAATCCATTTTGGAATGAGGCTGTAACATAAAGAAATGTGGAAAAGGTGAAGCGCTATGAATACTTTCTGGATGCACTGTAAACATTTTTTTATTCTTGTTTATTTATTCCAGAATTGCAGTATTTCAAGCATTTTCTATTCAATTTCCTTAAACTGGAATAATTTAGATTAAACTGAATCCATTATTATGTAAAATGTGACAGGGAACATTTGATTGTTACTAATTGTTGTTTAAATTGTTTATAATAATAAACAAACCCTACAAGGGGGCAAAAGTTGCCTTCCTGCACCCCATAGTGGCCCCATACTTAGAATGGAAATGGGATGGCCAATTAAAGTCCATTCAATCCCATTGACTCCCATTATACAAGTCACACATCAGTAACATTACAGACATGGGGGTGGACTCAATCCATTCAGACAGCCAATCAAACTCAAGTACACTCAAAAAAAAATATTTCGCTGCTTATTCAAACTAATTATTTAAAATGAACTGACACGACACAATTCTTAAAGGGCCACGAAACCCCCTTGTCTCAGCAGGATGTTTTCACACCTCTAGTTTGGAAAAAGTCAGGAAAGTGGGCTTGTCCAGCTCTGGGAGTGTGGGAGTGTCGGGGGAGGGAAAGAGGGAAGGATTTGCAAAGAAGGGAGTTTCCATTTGGGCACGCGCTGAGTTTCACAGACAAAAAAAAACACACAGACGCAGGGGAGAAAGATGGGATGTGTGTGGTACATGTGGACGGGGTACATGGACATCAGTAATCGAATTATTTGGCAAATTATTAATTTGTCGACTTTACCTGCAGTTTGGCACTTTCACTTTCATTCAGGAACATTTCCTGCATGTCCCCCGGGACAAACGAGAGGAACTGCTGGAGAGTGGAGTTTTAATGTAATGTTTGATACCGCACTGCATATGGGAGAAAAAAATCATCCGCATTTCTCTGTAATCTAGATGCACGCGGTAGGTAGCGTCAGAAAGCCGTGTGTGTATAGATTATCCTGCCACAAAATGCGGCGAAAATTTTACCGACAGTAATTTGATTGTGTTTACATTCGGAGAGCAGCATTTACAGCGGATCTTTCAGGCCCCATTTACACTAGTACGTTTTAGTTTTAAAACGGCGTTTTAGACTGAAAACGATCCGCGTCCACACTGGCGTTTCACCCAGCGTTTCTGAACAACTCTCTATCTACACTAAAACGGTGAAAACGCACATCACGTGACCACACACACATTCTCTGGCATGCACTGCAGCGTGCTTTGAGCACATACCCATATGAGAAATGTCCTCGTCGGACTGTTCATCAAGGATCTCCCGCTGGATCTAATCTTACTATATTTGTTAAACGTGATATTTAATTCATCTTGTTGTCTATATCTAACTACATATTCCCCGACTTTGGTCTTTTGAATCTATTACTTGTGCTCAGGTAACATGTTTTGACTGGGCGCAAAGATAAGTAAGGTTAATATCTTAATTAATGTAACCGCGGACACTGATTCTGCACATCTGACTGATTGCTTGCCTTTATTTTGTATAAACTTATTGTGCGTTATACTTTTATAATGGTCATTATTAATTATTAAAACTGATATTCAATGTAAGAGAAGGTATGTTTCGTATTTTCAATGAAAATGAAAGGAGGCAGTAATGTTATAGGTTCCGTTTTGTTATAAATATGCATGAAGATGACGATCATATTATGAAGCCACCTGACGCCTCAACATTTTTGATGTCTGTTAAGTTGCTAATAATATCAAAATGAAAATAGGCAGTTCCTCAAATCATGTTTTCATTTTATTGTTAAGATAGTGAAACCACATAGTGAAACAGCGTAGCCAGGATGATGTGAATGACTTTATAAAGTACACACTCGGGAGTTTGTTTTCCTTATCAATTTGCGAAGTCTGAACTTACAAGGAGGGGATGCAGGACTGAACTGTGTGTAGGCTACTTAATATTGAGGAAAAAACCCAATCAGAGAGGCGAATGTCTGCAGCCCCGCCTTCGTTTTCAGATGTCTCCGTTTTCCCCCATCTACACTGAGACGGAGCAGCAGCGTTTTAGAATGAAAACGGCCTCTCCAGGGTTTTCAAAACGCTCCGTTTTCGGGGCTCGAAAACTTCGGCATAGTGTGGACGGATGGCATAACCGTAGCAAAACTTATGCGTTTTAAAACTAAAACGTATTAGTGTAAATGGGACCTCAGTCTATAATATTGTACTATAATATTGCAGTGATATTAACATACTGTAAACTTCGTAACTAAATTATTTTGACTAAGGTATGTCTTTAAAAACTGAAAGAGCACTGCTGACGATACAAACTAACTTTGCCATCTGAATAAACAAAGAAAGGGCACTGCTCTCACACACGCTTACCAAATCTGTAAACACAGGACAATCAATACAAACTGGAGCCGTGTCTTTTTTAAAAGGAGACGAGCGGCAAATCCGGATTTCATCATTTCCAGATGCGAAAAGCTACCGGGTAAAAATGTTCCTTACAAACCCATTTCTGCCGCATGTCGCGTGCACTGTATTCCCCATGTGAGTCCAGCTGCGCTCTCATAGCGGGGAAATGAAAACAAAACTTTCGTTGCAGCACATTAATAAACGCAGCACGCTAATAAATGCAACACTGACGACCCGTGTCTCCAAATTCTCGTTCTTTCACTTGTTTTGGCAACATAAAATGGCATCTCTCTGCCGTCTGAACACTGTAACAGGTAAAACCGTCTTCGAAGCTATCATGCATATTAATGAAGTTGCACCGCATACACAATAGAGCGCGCTGATTGGTTTGAACCAAGTCTTTCTCATGAATTAATGCCGCACACTTAGAGATGTCACGATGTGCTCGCAGGTACAGACCTCCACTCTCCACGCTGGACTACGCGCAAGTATCTCATCTCGTGACGTAGCTTCAAAAATTTGTTTCAAACCGGAAGAACGAATTTGCACAAAATAATGCAAAAACAACCAATTTTCACTTTTTAGTGCAATATATGTGTCCTAATAGTGTTTTTAGCAGCGTGGGACACTCAAAAAATGTGTTTTGGTGTTTCGTGACCCTATAAGATGTTTTTGGGACAACGTAATTGCTTTGTTCAATCCACTTAAGTTAACTTTTTAGATTTGTGTTTGGACAACCTGAATGTTTTTTAGTGTTTGTTATTAACCCCTCTAACTATTGCCTAGCAAGTGGTAAATGGAAGTCTATGGAGCTTGTTACTAAGGAGCTCAAAGGCATGTCTTTGGATTGAAGCGTCATCGAAAGATGAGGGTGGGCTCCAATTACAAATCACTTTCTAGCCATGCTATAGCAACCATTTTTGAGCACCCTAACTGTACATTCACACCGAAAGCAGCGAGAGCGTCAAAGGTCGCTCTGGCCGCCCTGGCGACAACGCTGTCTGCCTTGAGCTCCGGCGGCGAGAGCGTCAAAATTCGCTACACATTGATCTCGTATTTAAAGGAGCTGTTGTTGCATATCATATCAGTTACACTCCCGCATGAATAATGCTTTCTAGCGTGAAGATGTTGCACACTTATTATCAAATTCACTTAACTACGGAAGATCTAGTTGCATGTGGTGTGGCTTTGCTCCACTATGTGTCCATATGCCTGAAATATTCTGAAGCAGCAATACTGTTTTGAAATTCATGAAATTCCCGCTTTATATATATATATAATAACGTTGATGCACATCAGTAACTCGCCAGTAAATTTTTAAATCTACGTTGCGGTAAGAAAACATTGCAAATAATTGGAAATTACACAATAATTAAACCCTTGGGAACAACTGTGGTCGGAACCAAAGTTCACAGTGACTGTGTTCTCTGACTCCTCTCAAGCGGTGGACTTCTACATTCCGATTGCTTGCCGCCGAACCGCGTCATAGCTCATTACCATAAAGTTGACTTGATTTCAACTCTCCTCGACGCTCACACCGGCGAAGACGCGCTGCGCTGCTCCTCGCCGCTTATCGCCGCCGCCTCCCATTGAAAAAGAATGACTTCCGGCTACTTTGACGCTCTCGCCGCTTTCGGTGTGAACGTACAGTAACTGTAGTTCACACCGAAAGCAGAGAGAGCGTCAAAGGTCGCTCTGGCTGCCCTGGCGACAACGCTGTCTGCCTTGAGCTTCGGCGGCGAGAGCGTCAAAATTCTCTACACATTGATCTCGTATTTAAAGGAGCCGTTGCTGCATATCATATCAGTTACACTCCCGCATAAAACATGCTTTCTAGCATGAAGATGTTGCACACTTATTATCAAATTCACTGAACTACGGAAGATCTAGTTGCATGTGGTGTGGCTTTGCTCCACTATGTGTCCATATGCCTGATGTTTTGTATTGTCGCATGAAATTCCCGCTTTTTTTTTTTTAAAGAAAAAATATATATATAACATTGATGCACATCAGTAAGTCTCCAGTAACTTTTTAAATCTTCCAGTAACTGTGGTCGGAACCAAAGTTCACAGTGACTGTGTTCTCTGACTCCTCTCAAGCGGTGGACTTCTACATTCCGATTGCTTGCCGCCGAACCGCGTCATAGCTCATTACCATAAAGTTGACTTGATTTCAACTCTCCTCGACGCTCACACCGGCGACTTCCGGCTACTTTGATGCTCTCGCCGCTTTTGGTGTGAACGTACAGTAACAACTCACTCGCAGAAAGGAATGTCTATCCAGTGGCGGCTGGTCAATAGAGGGCGCTGGGGCGCCGCCCCTTTCAAGTTAGACCCCTTTAATATGTTAATATTTATTATTACAAATATAAACTAAATAAATTGATTTAATTATAACATTCTAACATTTATTGTAGTCATACTAACATTTATTGAAAAAAAATGTATGAACTTTTTTCATATGTGTGCGGGGCGCCGGACTAATGAGTGTCTATGTAGGTACACAAACTTTTGCAATGCACGTGATATGACAATAAGCTCTAATTGGCCGGTTTTAAATTGTCCTTGGGGCGCAGCGCTCTGCTTCCCGACCCCTCCCATTTTTGTTGTTAGAACGAATCATATTTGTTTTTATATGATTGGCCTTATGTGATTGGACCATTCTCACTTAGACCGTTCAGCAGCAGCTCGTCTGTGCCGACCTTTAATCATAGTAAAAGCAAGTGCAATTTCTCGAGATGAAGGAAAATTCCGTTGTATCTTTGCAAAGATATCCGTTCACAAGGCGTTTGGATGAAGAAAAAAAAAGAATAAAGGAGATTGGACCAGATCGACCTTCCTTGCAAATTCACCAGTAATCAAGTGATCGCGAGCACGCGTACACTCGGGGCTTTTCCAGCACTTGTTATGACAAATGGAGTTGGCTGGCAGGTTGTGATTTAAGTCATGCCTTTACTGTTTTCCGTGTTTGCTGTTTCAAACAGCATGACGCAAGAGAGGCTGAATGCATTGGCCTTGCTGTCAATAGAGAAGACACTGGTGACTGAGATGACTGACTTTAACCAAATGGTTATTGAAAAATTTGCAAGCCAGAAAAAAAGAAGAGCAAAATTAATTTTTAAGTAGTGCTACTGGCCAGTGATTAGGCAACATTTATGTGTGTGTTTGTGTGTGTGTTTACTGATTATCTTGATTACTTCATTACTGATAATAAACCCAAATTGAACTAAAATGAACTGATTTGTGATGCATTTATTGTATGCTTTAGTCATATTTTTGTTTTTTGATACATCACCTGAAAAATGGCTTTTACACTCTTACCCCCCCCCCCCCCCCCCACCCCACCCCACCCCACCCCACCCCCGAGGTGTCTACACATCCAAACATCATAGAGGCATGGATTGCTTTATATCATTCGTACTGTCAAGTAGCCTTTCATATCATAATTACCAGCTGTTAAGCCACTCCTTAGCAACCATTTTGAGCCCCCTAGCAACTTCTCTAATAGACTGCTATTGTAAATATGAAATTCAACTCTCTTTATTTTTTTTTCTCAAACAGCTATTCCCCCTGTTATCATGAATGCCTTAGAGAAGAAAGCCTTCCTGAAGGTAAGTCATTACACAACGTAATCTGAATCTCTCTGCATTGTGGATGCATTTTTAAACTGCAATGTTTCTGTCCACATCTCAGCGGTTCCCAGTTCTGAATGCCCCTTTACAAGTTGGACTTGTTGGATTCTGGTGAGTTTTCAAGGCAGTGTTTGTTCTTTCTACACTGTAAATCTATTTAATAACAGCGCACAACTGACTTATTTTAAATCTCCACAGTCTGGTGTTCGCCACTCCGCTGTGCTGTGCTCTGTTCCCACAGAAGAGGTGAGTGCTACTAATAGAAATGAATTATTCCCATAGTTTGATTCCCGTCACGCTGATTTGCCTCATCTTTCTGTCTCTATGAAGTTCTATGAAGGTGAGCAGCCTGGAGCCGGAGCTTCAAGAGAGCATACGACAAAGCAATCCTCACATCAGCACTGTTTATTTCAACAAGGGTCTGTAGAAAGCTCTAGGCTAAAGCCCATGCCGATGTCCTCCATTGCACTGGAGATTAGTGGGCACGACTTGAAGGATAGAACATATTTATTTTTGTTTTTCTGCTCCGACTTCTATATTTTTGTCAGTTTTACCCATGTTATCGTACCATCCTAAAGGATTATATGTACAGTGAAGGCTAGAACCTGCTGCTGGATTTAGTTAAAGATGCTTGAATGTTATCTGCTGCATTGATGCTTCTCACCCCAGTCTTGTGTTAACAGCACTCGCATATAGACTCATTTATCAGTATATTCATCACTTTGATTTAGTCTAGATCAGTGTTTCTCACCCACGTTCCTGGAGGCCCACCAACACTGCATGTTTTGGATGTCTCCTTTGTCTGTCATACTCATTACAGGTCTTTCAGTCTCTGCTAATGAGCTGATGATCTGAATCGGGTGTGTTTGGTTAAGAAGACATGGACAATGTGCAGAGCTGGTATTCCTCCAGGAACATGGTTGAGAAACACTGGGCTTGGCTATTATATGCATATTGTTTTGTTAGCTATTAGATTCACTAGTGTTGTTTGGCTCAGAACTTTCCAGATTGTCTCCAACTCTACTACAGTGAATACAGTTATAGAAATCGAGTGTATTCTGACATGAGCGTTTCCACCTTTCATGCTCCATTATGTGCCTATCAAAAGGGTAGATCATCCAGAAATTAGTATTTGCTGTTAGTTTACTCAGGCCATCGGGGAACTGGATTTTTTTTAAGCTAAAACCATGGTCCTTGGTGATAAAATTCAAGTTAAAGGGAGAGTTCACCCAAAAATGAAAATTCTACCATCATCTACTCTTTTACTTGAAGACTTCTAAATCAGTTTGAGCTTTTTCTGCTGAACTCAAAAGATATTTTAACCAATGTTGGAAATCTGTAACCATTGACTTCTGTAGTATTTATCCTATTATGGATGTCAATAGTTACATGTTTTTTATATATTTATTTACAATATCTTAATTTGTGTTCAAAAGAACCAAAAAAAAGTCAAGGGTGAGTAAATAATGGATTTTTGTTTTGGTGAACTATCCCTTTAAAGGTTACCAGCACTTTTGAGTGTCGAAAACATATTTAGGCAACACAAAATGAATACCCGTGCCGCCTGATGATACATTAAGTCTCACGAATTATCAATCTATGCAAGAAACTGATCATTAAAACTCTGAAAGTGCCTTTATATGGAGTCAATCTAGGGCCATATACACTTGCAAAATAAAAGAAAGTTTTGCAAACAAAAAATAAAGTTATGAGCAAAAAAAATAAATAGTTAAATGCAAAAAAAAAAAAAATCGCAATTCGAATTTTTTTTGAAGAAATAAAAATGTATTTTGCTAACAAAATAAAGAACTGCAAAGGTAAATAAGTTTTGAGAAATAAAAATGAAATTTGCAAACAAACAAACACAAATAAAAATCTAGAAGTGCACAAAACCTAAAATATTTACAATAATAAAAAAAAAAGATATATATTTGCAAAACATTTTTTATAGCATTGCTTTTACAAAACCTGTCCAGTCAATTGGAATTCCCGGACCTACTGGGCTGTGAGACCACCTCGGTGAAACTGTGTCTCCAGGTGATGACGGCGTTTAAATGGAGGCAGGTCCGGGCCTGCCATAAACGCCCAAGTTCCTTTGACTCCGCCCCCTTGTCAAATCAGGGCCACAAAGTGAAACACGCAGAAATGTGCAAAGTGAAAACAAACTCACGGCTGACTAAAAAACAAATGAAAATAAGCATTGCAATTGACTGGACGGGTTTTGAAAAGGCAATGCTAGAAAGAATGTTTTGCAAATATGTATAGTTTTATTTTTATTTTTTGCACTGCTTGATTTTTTTTTTATTTGCGGTTCTTTTTTTGTTTGCAAATTTCATTTTTATTTCTCAACTTAATTTTCCCTTTGCAGTCCTTTATTTTTGTTAGCAAAATAATTTTTTAATTTCGAATTTTTATTTTATTATTTTTTTATTGCGATTTGCATTTAATTGTTTATTTTTTGCTCAATACTTTATTTTTTGTTTGCAAAACTTTCTTTTATTTCGCAAGTATATATGGCCCTTGATCAGGGACCAAACTCTATTCCTGCAGGGTCACAGCCTGGACTGGTTTTGAAAAGGCAATGCTAGAAAAAATGTTTTGCAAATATGTATAGTTTTATTTTTACGTTTTGCACTGCTTGATTTTCTTTTATTTGCGGTTCTTTTTTTGTTTGCAAATTTCATTTTTATGTCTCAAAACTTTCTTTTCCCTTTGCAGTCCTTTTATTTTTGTTAGCAAAATAATTTTTTTAATTGCAAATTTTTATTTTATTATTTTTTTATTGCGATTTGCATTTAATTGTTTATTTTTTGCTCAATACTTTATTTTTTGTTTGCAAAACTTTCTTTTATTTCGCAAGTATATATGGCCCTAGATCAGGGACCAAACTCAATTCCTGCAGGGTCACAGCCCTGCACAGTTTAGTTCCAACCCTGCTTCAACACACTTACTAGTAGGTTTCAAACAAGCCTGAAGGACTCAATTAGTTTGATCAGGTGTGTTTAATAAGGGTTGCAATTAAACTGTGCAGGGCTGCGGTCCTCCAGGAATTGAGTTTGACGTCTCGCCCTAGACTGACTCCATACCTTTAACCTTTGTCCTGCATTTCATAAACCACCACGGTTTTGGCTTAAAATATTTAATGTTCTACAGAAGCAAAAAGAAAAGTCAATAAAAACTCAAATGGACTGCGAGTGAGTAAACAAACAGCAACTTTTCATTTTTAAGTGAACTATCCCTTTAAATGCAGCAAATACAGTGTGTGTTTCTATCTGTACTACAAAGGAAGCCACAAGATGAGCAAACACACTCTCAAATGCTAATTCTTCAGTTACTATAATATTAGGGGGCTTTAAATCTTGCCTTCCCGAAGGCCATATTTCATATTTATTAAACCTTATAGACGTGTGTGGTTTGAAGTCATAGCGTATATAGTGTGTGTCTGAGATGTCAAGTTGTCATTTAAGAGTGGTGAAAAGGTGAAAGTAATTTCTATTTGAATATTTAGGATTATTAGCAGTATAGTGTGCTTGTATGAATGGAACAGAAGCACTACATATCTCAGGCAGCAAGAGCAAATTATACTGACAAGAGTTCATGAGTTATGCTTATTTGAAGCATGAGTGGCTTCATGTGGCCTGATTTGATCATACATTACATTTCAGACGTTAACAGTGTTGGGAACAACAATCCGGTTTATTTATTGTTGTCAATGAGGAATTCATAATGTCTTTTATTGGTAGTACATACATGAGATGATGTCAGCTGTAGTGTTTGTAGTGATATAACCTAACAATGTTAAGCTCTCTAATGGCCGCGAGCGCATACGAACAAACTTGTATTCCCTGACATTTTGTGCTATTGTTATTGTAGTTTCCGTTGTCTGGTTTGTATCGTTTCTGTGGATGAAGTTAAATTTTACAGTGTTTCTTTGCCATCAGAATCTCACAGCTGTAGTTTTTGAGTGGAAAACCACATTAACTTGTTATTCTCATCACGTCCACTGATAGGCGGAAGATACTTCTTGTGTTAAGCACTCCATTTAGGCATATATTTAGCCTGAATATCTAACTATGTAAGCACATTGTTACGTGTTGTTGTAAGACGTACCCCAGTGGAAGGCATGTGCTTTCTTTTCAATGCACAAATACCCTGTTACTACGATGATAGAGTACAATAAGACACTTAGAATTGAATATAAGTAACTGTTGGATGTGTTATGCAAATATGACTATATGATTGTGATACAAAACCGGTTACACCAAATATCACAGACCTTTTAAAACCCCTTTTGTCAAGATTTTTTCCACTAATGCACAGTGTACCAGCTAAAGTTGAATGCGTAATGCTCACCAACAACACACATTGTGTTTCAAAGTTGTAAATGCAGACTTGCAAATTTGAACCAGGGAGTCGTTTGGCTGTAACATGTTACTAGCAGTACACCAAATTATTTAGAATAGGTGGTGAGTTTTGATTGTAAAACTGCACTTGATCATGAGAATATTTAATGGAGAGTTCCTACAAACTTTTTTTTTTTGTGAAATGATAGGCGTACACATGAAAGATTGTTAATTGTAATGGATTTCTATCAATCAATCACATTAATCATGATCATTTGGACACCAAATTGGTATGTTACAAGAATAAGACCTCACCAAAGAAAGTGATTTTGATTTTAGAGCACATATTTATTGATCGGTTTCTCAAAGCCGGGAAGTTGAGGCAAATGCAGGCACAATAAATGGTGTGAAACTTGCACTCCTGGAAGACCCACGTCAGCACAATTCTAATATATATATATTATTGGTGCTTATTGTGTATTTTATTTTTCCAGCATTTTATATTGTTTTGTTACATCCTTGTGTGTTTTTGATCTGGAACAATGTAATAAAGATATTAAACTCTTGTTTTGTGACTGTATTTTTGTTGGTCTGCAGTAGAGACGCCTTTTACTTAGAAGCGAAGACATATTTGACCCATTTGAACAATATCAGACATTTTTCAACCCAGAAAGCAAATTGAACTTACAGTAGCTTGCACTTTCACGCTAACCCTGAACTCTGGGTTGGTTAAACCTAAACCGGTTTCCAAAAGATGTTCTGGGATTAAGTTCTGTCAACTCTGATTGTGTTAACCTTTAACACAAAAGACGGCAGATACAAAATGCTGAAACATTGAATCACCATGGACATCAATACAAAAATCAGTTTGGCACACCTTTCTTCTTCTGAGTTACATGATGGGTTACATTCTTAGTGCTTTTATCTCCTTAAACATTTTATATTTTCATCAGTTGTCCTAACACTATTGTATATGTATATATATATATATATATATATATATATATATATATATATATATATATATACACACACACACACACACACACACACACACACACACATACAAATATGAATACAGTACACATATATAAACAAATACATATATACACATAAATACAGGGAGTGCAGAATTATCAGGCAAGTTGTATTTTTAAGGATTAATTTTATTATTGAACAACAACCATGTTCTCAATGAACCCAAAAAACTCAATATCAAAGCTGAATATTTTTGGAAGTAGTTTTGAGTTTGTTTTTAGTTTTAGCTATTTTAGGAGGATATCTGTGTGTGCATATGCTATTACTGTGCATAATTATTAGGCAACTTAACAAAAAACAAATATATACCCATTTCAATTATTTATTTTAATCAATATTCACAAATATACATTTCTGACATTCAAAAACAAATCAGTGACCAATATAGCCACCTTTCTTTGCAAGGACACTCAAAAGCCTGCCATCCATGGTGAACAGATCAAAACACTGACAGAATCCATCAACATTGCGTGCAGCAGCAACCACAGCCTCCCAGACACTGTTCAGAGAGGTGTACTGTTTTCCCTCCTTGTAAATCTCACATTTGATGATGGACCACAGGTTCTCTATGGGGTTCGGATCAGATGAACAAGGAGGCCATGTCATTAGTTTTTTTTCTTTTAGACCCTTTCTTGCCAGCCACGCTGTGGGAGTACTTGGACGCGTGTGATGGAGCATTGTCCTGCATGAAAATCATGTTTTTCTTGAAGGATGCAGACTTCTTCCTGTACCACTGCTTGAAGAAGGTGTCTTCCAGAAACTGGCAGTAGGACTGGGAGTTGAGCTTGACTCCATCCTCAACCCGAAAAGGCCCCACAAGCTCATCTTTGATGATACCAGCCCAAACCAGTACTCCACCTCCACCTTGCTGGCGTCTGAGTCTGACTGGAGCTCTCTGCCCTTTACCGATCCACCCACGGGCCCATCAAGACTCACTCTCATTTCATCAGTCCATAAAACCTTAGAAAAATCAGTCTTGAGATATTTCTTGGTCCAGTCTTGACGTTTCAGCTTGTGTGTCTTGTTCAGTGGTGGTCGTTTTTCAGCCTTTCTTACCTTGGCCATGTCTCTGAGTATTGCACACCTTGTGCTTTTGGGCACTCCAGTGATGTTGCAGATCTGAAATACGGCAAAACTGGTGGCAAGTGGCATCTTGGCAGCTGTACGCTTGACTTTTCTCAGTTCATGGGCAGTTATTTTGCGCCTTATTTTTCCACGCGCTTCTTCCGACCCTGTTGACTATTTTGAATGAAACGCTTGATTGTTCGATGATCACGCTTCAGAAGCTTGGCAATTTTAAGAGTGCTGCATCCCTCTGCAAGATATCTCACTATTTTTGACTTTTCTGAGCCTGTCAAGTCCTTCTTTTGACCCATTTTTTGTCTAATAATTATGCACACCTGATATAGGGTGTTGATGTCATTACACCACACCCCTTCTCATTACAGAGATGCACATCACCTAATATGCTTAATTGATAGTGGGCTTTCGAGCCTATACAGCTTGGAGTAAGACAACATGCATAAAGAGGATGATGTGGTCAAAATACTCATTTGCCTTATAATTCTGCACTGCCTGTATATATATATATATATATATATATATATATATATATATATATATATATATATATATATATATTATAGGTGGGCATAGATTCATTTTTTTAATCTAGATTAATCTAGATTAATTTCAAAATTAATCTAGATTAATCTAGATTAAAATGGCTCATTTGAATTCTGCCGAAGATATTCAGAATATGTGTGCTACCCAAATAATAAGTCTTTGAGAACGGGTTTCTCAAGCCGGGTGTCGCATTAGACCAGGGGCTCATCTCCAAAATGTTTCCAAAATGCATCACAAACTGCTTGAGAAACTGTTCTACTATGATAATTGGTGATGAAAATAAATGATGTTCAATAAGATGTGTTTACTTACTTGTGTTTACTAACTGTTTATTCAGTTAAACATGAATGTTGAACTGTAGGCCTACATAAGCTCCAAACAGCGAATTCTGATGAGCTTAATCAGACTAAAGTCAGCACTGAACTAAACAGAAATGGAATTAAGACGTGGAGTATGCAGATTTTAGTGGCATTATTGAAGTAAACACCGCGGTCTTTAGGACCTTTCGCCATATTTTCCGACAAGGTCCACACGCGGCTGTCAGAAAGGACTGCACACACACATACACAAACACACACACACATCGCGAAATGCGGAAGTTTTTTTTTTCTTACCATTTGGCATGCGTTATTAAACTCCATAACTCTCTCACCTGTCCTTACTCCGTATTTGCGTCTATATTACCCCAGTTTGTCACGAAGGAATAAATGAAAAGTGAAACTGCAGTTAGAGTCAGGCATCCTGCTGATTTGATTCAATAGAGCAGACGGCTCACCGGTCAGGTATACATCCGCGGTAATATATCAAGGTGAAAGTCATCATAGCTTGCGTAGAATAGACCCTGCTCCCAACCCAACTTTGAGAATAGATTAACGGCGATATTTTTTTTATCGCGCGATAAGAGTCTCGCGTTAACGCAGCACGTTAACGCCGTTAACGGCCCAGCACTAATATATATATATATATATATATATATATATATATATATATATATATATATATATATATATATATATATATATATATATATATATATGCGTGTGTGTGTATATGTATCTATTATGTACATATACATATATATATATATATATATATATATATATATATATATATATATATATATATATATATAAATATATATTCTAAACATAATAGTTTTAATAACTCATTTCTAATAACTGATTTATTTTATCTTTGTCATGATGACAGTAAACAATATTTTACTAGATATTTTTCAAGACACTTCTACACAGCTTAAAGTGACATTTAAAGGCTTAACTAGGTTAATTAGGTTAACTAGGCAGGTTAGGGTAATTAGGCAAGTTATTGTATGACAATGATTCGTTCTGTAGACTATCGAAATAAATTAGCTTAAAGGGGCTAATGATTTTGTCCTTAAAATGGTGTTCAAAAAATTAAAAACTTTTTTATTCTAGCAGAAATAAAACAAATAAGACGTTCTCCAGAAGAAAAAATATTATCAGACATACTGTGAAAATTTCCTTGCTCTGTTAAACATTATTTGGGAAATATTTAAAAAAGAAAAACAAATTCAAAGAGGGGGCTAATAATTCTGACTTCAACTGTGTGTGTATATATATATATATATATATATATATATATATATATATATATATATATATATATATATATATATATATATATAGTGCATCTGGAAAGTATTCATAGCGCTTCACTTTTTCCACATTTTTTGCTGTGCTTTGCAACAATTTCAAAAAATCTTTTTTCACATTGTCATTATGGGGTATTGCGTGTAGAATTTTGAGGAAATAAATTAATTTAATCCATTTGGGAATAAGGCTGTAACAAAAAATGTGGAAAAAGTAAAGCACTATGAATACTTTCTGGATGCACTATGACCATAAGACCATATATATATATATATATATCAAAGACCAACTATTATATATTTTGGTTTGTTTTTCCTTCCACATTTGTTAAAAGGTGAGATATTTCTATAATAAAATTATGCAAGCCATACACTTAAAAGCCAGTGTCTGGATTCAATAAATTACAGTACAAAAAAACATTTCATAATATAGCTTTATTGAGAATTTGTAAAATATATTAAGAAACACATGTAAAGCTGAGGTTACCTGCTTACATATCCTTAAACCTATCAGGTTGTCACATAACCTGCATTCTGAAATACCCCCCAGATGCCTTTATAAGCAGAATTTGCTGAAATGTTATCATTCATTCATTCATTCATTTTCTTGTCGGCTTTGTCCCTTGCGGGGTCGCCACAGCGAAATGAACCGCCAACTTATCCAGCACGATTTTACGCAGCGGATGCCCTTCCAGCCGCAACCCATCTCTGGGAACGAAATGTTATCATAAATGCTCTAAGTGTTTAAAATGCATACAAAAAGGTACAAGGGCAGAGAAAAGCTCTCTGTTGCCTCTACCTGATATGCAGGAATATATGAGATTAAAATTTGGACCCGTTAAGAGATGATTAATGATAATCACCTTTTAGTTTAAACAAATCAAAGACTACAATTTAAATCAGGGGTGTCAAACTCAATTCCTGGACGGCAGCAGCTCTACAGAGTTAAGTTCCAACCCTGGTTTAACACACTTTTACATGTAAGTTTCAAACAAGCCTGAAGGACTGAAGGGTTAAGTTTGATCAGGCATATTTAACTGGGGATAACGTTAAACTTTGCTGACCTGTGATTCTGTGCAAATCTTGAATCAAGATCCATGAAGAGAACATCTCTCCAAAAATGCCAGAACCCATCGAATGTGAGCATATGCTAACTACAAAGATGAACTGCAGTGAGGTCAAATCCCAGATGAGGACGATGAGCATACAGATGACTTTTCTTGGATGGTTTCTGACAGCTGTATAGAAATTCTTTGATTATATGGCAGCTGGTCTCAGACAATCTTGAAGGTTCTGTGCTGGTGTGGTTACACATGGTTTATGAGGCTGATTGAATTTACCACCCAATTCTCTGAAACGCCTTTTTGTTGATGACTTATAGCAGAGAGGTAAACATTCAACTCACAGGCAACAGCTCTGGTTGACATTCCTGCGGTCAGCATGCTAAAACTTGCAACATTTATGGAATTGTGCTGTGTGATTAAACTGCACATTTTAGAGTGGCCTGCCTAAGGCACACCTGTGCAATAATCAAGCCGTCTAATCAGCATCTTGATATGCTACACCTGTGAGGTGGATGGATTATTTCTACAAGTGCTCACTAAAGCTGAAGTCACACTAGAGTTTGAGCTTACGAAATTCTGTCGTACGGCGCTGCAAAAAGGGGCGGGATTAAACAAGATGATTAGGCATTTAAAAAGCGAGCGATTGCTCCATGTTTTAAATTTCTGTTCAGAGAGGTCATGTTTTGATCCTGCATTGGTCTCATGCAGTCAAGTGATGCGATTTCCGACTCCGACGCATGACCCTGCGTTTCCGGTCTGACGCATTCGCGTGCGTATGAATGGAAGTCCATGGGGAAGAAAGTCCAGTGTGACCGCGGCTTAAAGCTGCGGTCACACTAGAGTTTGAGCTTGCGAAATTCTGTTGTATGGCGCTGCAAAAGGGGGCGGGATTAAACAAGATAATTAGACATTAAAAATTAAACATTCCTGTCCAGAGATGTTTTGATCATCGATTGGTCTCACGTAGTCAAATGATGCGATTTCGCAGGTCAGAGTTCACCAAGTTTGAACTTTTTACTGCAGTGAACTGCAAAAACTTGACGCACGATCTTGCGTTTCCGGTATGACGCATTCGCTTGCGTATGAATGGAAGTCTATGGGGAGAAAAGTGCAGCGTGACCGCAGCTTAAGACAGGTTTAGACATATGTGTGAACAATATTCGAGAGAATTAGGCTTTTTGTGTACATAAGATTTTTTTTATTTTAAATTCAGCTCATGAAAAATGGAAGCTAAATCAAGTGTTGAGTTAATATCAAGAGTTCAGATGCAAAAGCCGCTAAACGCCACTTCCGCCAAAAATGAGCTAATGACATTGAGTGAATGCTTAGACAAATAGATTTGCTTTTAATCATCCAAATCCCAGCATCAGCTTATTCAGAAATAACAGTTTGTTGACAAAATCCGCTAAACGCCACTTGCCTTTGACAGCAAAAGCCGCTATATCGCAAGAACAAATCAGAAGGTGCTTGTTTTCAATGCTGATACACCGGCTTTTATGAGGAGAAATATTCCGCTTTTGATTTCAATTTTAAAAGACAGAGTTAGATGAACTGGATAAGCCTGTCCAACTGTCAGTGGATGGCAAATGAAAACGTCCCGTACCTCAAAACACTGTGCATTATAAGAATAAGAAAACACAATGAACAGTGGGAAGTGTAACACACATTCGTAACGATTTTTTGCACAGCGCCGCTACTTTGAATGAGTCCGATTTACTATACATTAAACGGCAACTCTATTTCACGAAAGACAAAGTTAAGATGCCGTTCTTTTATCCCGCATGGATGCTATGAGGATAAACAATAGATGAAAAAGAGACCAAGACCTTGAGTATGGTGAGAATGAATAAATGACCAATTCTAAAATTGTCTGAGACATACCCCTTTTGCCCGGTAGGCCCACCTTGTGTTTTATTTGCTAATTTAAGCTATTTTTTAAAAGATAAATATAATGTATAAAACTTTACATTATTTATATTACTTTATATTACCTATACGTCTGATAAGCTTTTTATATTAATGGACAATGCACAGATATTGATGTTTCACAATGTATTTACACTACATTATTTAAATCTACCAAGCTTAGTTTACAATGTTTACATTGCTCTACTTACATTAAATCTAAATCCCAATTATCAAAAATGTCAACAGATAGTTGTCATAGATAGTTGTAATTTAATTAATGTCAGTTTTAATGTTATTGATTAATGCACTTACTTTACAGATTTCATTCATTCGTTTTCCTTCTGCTTTTTACCTGGTTTATCACAGCTTGACAGATTTATATATTTTAAATTTCAGGTGGTTTGTGTAGTGTTTTATGTCTAGTAAAATAATTTCTAATTGCATCTTTAGTGATTTTTCAACTAATTACAATGTCTCGTCTCAATAAGTGGATTTAGAGGGTTTTGCATAAAAAAACACAAGTGGATTTAGCTGGTTTTCTCAAAGTTGGGTGAGAGCTGGGTCTTTTCTACGCAAGCTATGATGACTTTCACCTTGATAGTTTAGCGCGGATGTATACCTTACCGGTGAGCCGTCTGGGAAAGAAGTGCCCTTCTGAATCAAATCAGCAGGATGCCTGACTCTAACTGCAGTTGAGCAGTTTCACTTTAACTCACGAACATTTAACTCATGCCTTCGTGACAAACTGGGGTATTAGACGCAAATAAATGAGTAAGGACAGGTGAAAGTGTTATGGAATTTAATAACGCACGCCAAATGAGAAGAAAACAAACTTCCGCATTTCGCGATGTGTGTGTGTTTGTGTGTGTGCGTCTGTGCGGTCCTTTACTGACAGCCGCCTGTGTGGATCTTGTCGGAAAATATGGCGAAAAGTCCTACATGACGGGAATAGTTTGTCAGTAATGCCACTAATATCTGCATACTCCACATCTTAATTCCATTTCTGTTTAGTTCAGTTATGACTTTAGTCGCATTAAGTAATCAAAAATCAATGTTTACATGGTAGACTCTTAATCAGAGTATTGTTTTAATCATATTAAAATCGTATTAAAGTATTGTTGCCCATGTAAACATACTCAATGTTTGACACCGTCAGGGCTCTGTGAACTTTCTGTATGTACGTACATCAAAAGCAAGTATGAAATCGCTGTTTGGAGCTTATGTAGGCCTACAGTTCAACATTCATGTTTAACTGAATAAACAGTACACAAGTACATCTTATTGAACATCATTTATTTTCATCACCAATTATCATAGTAGAACAGTTTCTCAAGCAGTTTGTGATGCATTTTGGAAACAGGAGATGAGCCCCTGGTCTAATGCGTCACTTGGCTTGAGAAACCCGTTCTCAAAGACTTATTATTTGGGTAACACACTTATTCTGAATGCCTTCGGCAGAATTCAAATGAGCCATTTTATTCTAGATTAATCTAGATTCATTTTGAAATTAAATCTAGATTAAAAAAATTAATCTATGCCCACCTATATTAAAAACCAAAGAATTGTCTAAAGTGACATTTTTGAAAAAAAAAGGTATTTTATGTACTAGCTAATAACCTTCTCATTACCTATAAAATAAAAAAAACTTCTGAACGTAATTATAGGAGCCTGATAGAAAATGCTCATTTACAAGAAAAGAGGTCTGATGGATTTAGAGGGTTTTGCATCTGAACTCTTCACATATTATTTGAGTGTATGATGTAAAGGACCGAAATATATTCCATTTTTCATAAGGATAAACATTAACAAACACACACACACACACACACACACACACACACACACACACACACACACACACACACACACACACACACACACACACACACACAATAAAACGGTTTTAGGGATGACATGTTTATTGTATATTGTGTCCACCCACAGCTGAACCTTTGCCTGCTCACTGACCAAAGCCAGCAGGTATATAAGCATGTGTTGACATCAAATCTGCTCTTTCTACACTGAGTTTGGAGTCAGACTATCATTAATACACACACCATTAAACACCACCGATGTGGCAGCAGGCAGCCAAAGGAACACACTGAGGTGAAAAAACAACAATACAATGATTTCTTACACACCGTTTCTAAAGTGCAAAAACAATATTACTTAATTTCACAATATTTCTCTTAATTTGTCGAACTAAAGCACCTGAATTAAAAATGAGGCCACATGCAACTCTATGGCGTTGTCAACTAGCACTGTCAGTACCAAACAATTAAATAAACCTGAGCTTTTCTCTCAATTCACAGCATTTAGCAGGAGAAATGAAGTGTGATGAGGTGGACTGTGACTTTAAATCTAGAGAGAACTTTCCTATTTCAAACTATTTTGAACAAGATGGCTGCAACTAACAAACCAGAATTTACTTTTCTACCACAACTTTCTTCGCAGCTTCCAAAACAGACTCCAAGCTGACTTTATCTCCAAACTCCTTCTCTCTGTGCTCTAGAAGAACCCCCTGAAAGTGACAAACACAAGACGCGTGAGGACGAGCAAATGGCTGTAGCTTGGAGTTGGTTTGTAATGACATTATGGAATATCGAATAGATTACCTGTTCGCCAGATCCCATGACAAACACTCCTCCCAAGATGAAGCCTTCTCCATTCATGTTGCCCTGGTAACCCGCCCTCCAGGCCCTTACAAAGTTTTGCCAAACTCCCAAACGAACGAAACCAAGTCCCCCCATCTTCCTCTGCTGTGGTCCATAAAATGCTTGCTGTTTACAGACACGTCAGGACACGCAAATTAGATAAGCAAAGTCTGATGATAAGTAAAGAATGTTGAATTCTAGCAATAATCAACATGTTGTTATCATGGCGAACATGAATTAGCATGTTAGCTTGTTTCTAGCATGAATTAGTATATTTCTAGAATGAATTTACATGTTGCTAACGTGATGTAATTAGCATGCTGCAAATATAAATTAGCATGTTAGTATTACCAGTTTGTTAGCATATTTATAGCGAGAATCAACATGTTGCTACCAGGTCAAACATAAATTTGCATGTTTGTAACGTGAATTAGCATGTTAGCTTGTTTTTAGCATGAACAAGCATGCTTCTAGGATGAATTTACATGTTGCTAACATGATGTTATTACCATGTTGCAAATATAAATTGGCATGTTAGTATTAACAGTTTGTTAGCATATTTCTAGCAAGAATCAACATGTTGCAAATATAAATTAGCTAGTTGTTAACAAGAACTAGCGTGTTGTTAATCTGTTTCTTTCTAGTCATAGATATACACATTAGATGTTGCCTACCCTGCTGTTGTCTATTAGAACGAATGCGTCAATAGAGCCGCCATTTTAGTACAGGGTAGCGCTCCTTTGAAATGAATGCGGGACCAAGGTGAAGTGGAGGACTGTGGCCATCCAAAGCCAGAGAAATACACATATACACATATATCTATGATTGGGAGTTTTCCCCGGTGGTCAGTGTGCAAATATTTTTTTCAATTACGAAATATTTTAATTTTACATCCCTTTTCTACATTGATGGATGTGACCGCACGGGCATTGCCGACAAAGAGCTTGTGTTTGTGTGCATGGAAATGCATTATCCTCCTTCCCTGTTTAACTTGATCTAATCCATGTCCTGAAACACACCTCCCGCCTGCTTTCACTTCTCATTCTGACGGAGGGAGCGATTCGTTTGTGAATGAATCTCCGTTATGAACGACTCGTTCACTTAGCCGACAATTATACATGTTTCTAGCACCGCAGCGTCTTGTTGTCATATTTCATAACATTGTTTGCTTATTTTAGTCAACAAAACTAGCATAAGTCTAGAATTTAGTGCGAGTTGGTGCTACTTTGCCTTATGGAGAATGCAGCAAGAGAATGCAGAAGAGTATTATCATCAATAATATTACTTGTTAAGCACAAAAGTTCATAACATACAAAAACATAAAAAACTAAATCTTACCTATGAAATGTTCTGCCTTTGTGGTTTGTTTTCTTTGTTTACTCGTTACTACACCCGTACACAGCGCTAAAGTCCAGCATCTTCACATTGGCACACTGTCTTGGCTAATGCGATTGAATGACTTTTGTCCTAGGAGCACTGTACCAATGTGGCGGCGCTATTGACGCATGCTCAGGGTCCCTATGCGATATCTAGTGTATATATCTATGCTTTCTAGTGAGGATTAATGTTGATGTGTTTCTAACTTGAAATAATAACATGCAGTTACCATAAACCAACATGTTACTACCAAGAAATACCATTTTGGATTAGCAAGGCTCTAACTCTTTACACCTTGTATTTCAACCAGTAAATTAGCATGTAAGTATTAACAGTTTGTTAGCATATTTCTAGCAAGAATCAACATGTTGTTACTAGGTCAAACATAAATTTGCATGTTTGTAACACGAATTAGCATGTTAGCTTATTTCTAGCATGAATTAGCATGTTTCTGGGATGAATAGACATGTTGCGAACATGATGTAATTATCATGTTGCAAATATAAATGAGCTAGTTGTTAACACGAACTAGTGTGTTGTTAATCTGTTTCTTTCTAGTGAGGATTAATGTTAACGCGTTTCTAACTTGAAATAATAACATGCTGTTAGCATAAACCAACATGTTGCTACCAAGAAATACCATTTTGAATTAGCAGGGCTCTTAAGTCTCACACATTCATTGTATTTCAACCAGTAAATTAGCATGTTAGTATTAACAGTTTGTTAGCATATTTCTAGCAAGAATCAACATGTTACAATTTTGAATATATATTTGCATGTTTATAACATGATTTATCATGTTAGCTTGTTTATAGCATGAATTAGCATGTTTCTAGGATGAATAGACATGCTGCTAACATTATGTAAGTATTATGTTGCAAATATAAATGTGCATGTAAGTATTAACAGTTTGTTAGCATATTTCTAGCAAGAATCAACATGCTGTTACCATTTCGAACATAAATTTGCATGTTTGTAACATGAATTAGCTTGTTAGCTTATTTCTAGCATGAATTAGCATGTTTCTAGGGTGAATGTACATGTTGCTATCTTGATGTAATTATCATGTTGCAAATATAAATTAGCTAGTTGTAACATGAACTAGCGTGTTGGTAATCTATTTCTAGTGAGAATTAAAATGTTAATGAGTTTCTAACATGAAATGATAAGGTGTTGTTAGCGTAAACCAACATAGCAAGAAATAACATTTTGAACTAGCACGTTGTTAATCTGTTTGTTTCTAGTGAGGATTAATGTTGATGTGTTTCTAACATGAAATAACATGCTGCTTCCATGAAATTTCCCCTTTTTCTATGTTTTTAGTATGAATTAACATTGCTAACATACATTAGCACATTTCTACCCAGATAGCAAAATGACATCATTTCAACCTAAAATCAACGTTTCTTTTGACATCGATTCAACATCGTTTTGCTCATCGGGGTAATGTTGAAACGACGTCAGGCACTCCATTCAAATCTAACCTGAAATCGACACAATTGGTTACTTACCCAACGCTGAATCGATGTTGATATTCAGTCGATCGAAACGACGTTATAGAATCCACACATTTTCAACATGTAATCAACCTAATTGGTTTGTCCACCTGACGTTGAAATGATGTTGATTTATAGTTGATTGGAACAACGTAGAATCCACACATTTTCAACATATAATCGACCTAATTAGTTTGTCTATCTAATGTTGAAACGATGTTGATTTATAGTTGATTGGACAACGTAGAATCCACACATATTCAACATATAATCGACCTAATAAGTTTGTCTATCTAATGTTGAAACGATGTTGATTTATAGTTGATTGGACAACGTAGAATCCACACATATTCAACATATAATCGACCTAATTGGTTTGTCTATCTGATGTTGAAATGATGTTGATTTATAATCGATTGGAACAACGTAGAATCCACACATATTCAACATATAATCGACCTAATTAGTTTGTCTATCTAATGTTGAAACGATGTTGATTTATAGTTGATTGGACAACGTAGAATCCACACATATTCAACATATAATCGACCTAATTGGTTTGTCTATCTGATGTTGAAATGATGTTGATTTATAATCGATTGGAACAACGTAGAATCCACACATATTCAACATATAATCGACCTAATTAGTTTGTCTATCTAATGTTGAAACGATGTTGATTTTAAGTCGATTGGAACAACATAGAATCCACACATATTCAACATAAAATCTATCTAAATTATTTAACGTTTAAATGAATGCTTAAACAACATTTTCAACATTAAACCAATCCATATGACCTAATCACCATTTTTTTACAAGAATACATAATATAATTTATCTGTATATATAACAAAACACCACAATCTGTCATCATTTTTTATTGATACAAACACACAGCTGTGAATATCTGTTAAGAGCATGAATTCATTCAAACCTTCTACACTTAAACAAACAGAGAGAACATTTAAATTACTGACTAAAATAGTCAAAACCATTTACTCAAAAAGTAAAACTGTAGAATATTAAATACATTTGTCTATTTGTGTTCTATTTCAACATGTATTTTTCATTAGAGTAAAAAATGCATTTTATTTCAGATGTGCATAATAACAAAATTAACTATTAGGGTCAAAACACAGGTTTAAATCACAATGTTTAAACTGTTTAAAGAACAACATTTATTTAATGAATTTAGAAAGATACAATCACAGAAACTAAAATTCAGATGCAACCATAGAAAAAATATTCTTGCTGGATTAGCAAGGTCAATAAATAAATAAATAAAAACAAATTATTTTAGGTTGTGTGAAACTATCGGGAAGCCATTCGTCTACAGTGGCACCATTTACTAGAATTCCATCTCGGATTTTCCAGAAATACGAAGTATTAGTGACCCAGACACTTGTCTGAGAACAAGCTTCAAATATTACAACAACCGGTAAGAATTGCAAGCTTGTTTATTAATTACAATTTTTTTTTTTTTTCAAAATATCATTGTTTAATGACTAAATGCAATAAATAAAATACAGCGATGCGACCAAAGAATGTAACGTATACTGAATAATCATATGCAATGCACATGATCCTATTATAACGATCACTGCGAACAATAAGCTAAGCGTTCATTTTATATACAAACTGTAAATATAAAAACATTAAAATAATTTAAAGCAATGAAAATCTATATGTAAAAAAAACAAAACTACTTTAAACTGAGTCTCGTCAGAGCCGAGCATACATTTTATTTCAGTAAAAAACGGTCCTCTTCATAATATTTCTATTTATTTATTCTTTGTAATATGGTATGAATTTAAAAAATACGGACTTTCCTTTACGTCTCCTATTCAGTTTTTTTACTTCCTGCTCTCCATCTTAATTTCAATTTTAAATTCCACACCAGGCCAGTAAAAAAATCCTAAGTGTTGAGCCCTGTTGGGTAATTCTCCTTCTCATTAAAACTCAAATGTGCATTGTGTTGTGACAATTACTTAAGATTTTTGTAACAATAAAGATGCATTTAATACAACCATAAAAATGCTAAAAGATTGTCAGTACACTGTACTATAGGCACAACCAGTCGTTTGGTCTGTTTGTGTGAGAGAGGAAAAAAAAAAAACATTTGCAACTTGTTAAAAAAAAAAAAAACTTTCTCAGACTTCAAATATACTGGTCACTAACAGAAACTTCAGTCATGGGTGCTGTTCTTTTGCTCCAGTAATACCTTCAGAGAACATAATACTCAGTGATCCATACATAGGCAGAGAGATTAGTGTGGTGTAGGCAGAACTGGAATAGACGTCTGTCCAGGCACAGGTTACAGATCTTGATGTCTTCAACTGGAGATTTCAGAGAAACTGCCATTAAAAAAATAAGAAAAAAAAACATGTTACTCAGTAGGAAAATCTCACCAGGTACAGTATCTACTATTACAAAGTACAATTCCAAGGTAAATTTTCAGTTCAACCCACAGCATTGGTACCATAAAATTGCCACAATTTTTGACTCCTCACACAGAATATTAAGGTAACATGGTATTTTGTGAGAAATTAAATGATCTTGGATTTCATTTTCTTGTGAAATTCTAAAAAGCTTAATGATATTAAATATTTTTAAAAATAAACGTTTACAAACATTTGTTTAGATACTTGTACAAGTAAACTGCAGTAACCTCAAGAGAAAAGCATGTAGACAAAATAAATTTTAATAAACAGGAAAATAAAAAAAATGCACACCAGAACATAGCACTACAATCAGAAAAAAAAACAGACAAGCATGGTTTGTGAACAATTGAGGTAAAGTTGGTTTTATATTTGGATATTCAGACATTCTCCTCAATAATATAATGTCAGAAAAGTATTCTTTGCAAATTCTAAATAGGGAAATCATATTAGCAGCAAATGACTATCAAAGTACAACATTGTATACAGTCAACTAAACAGTGTTTATGTTGTTTTGAAGTCATACTTGCATGCTAATTTCGATCGAATATTCAAAGTAACATGGTAAACAATATAGAGACTTCTAAATGAACGAATGTGCGAATATAAAACCAACTTTACCTCTATAAGCTTTTCCCATTCAATGCTGTGGACCGTCTCTGGCGAGGAGTTTGTCACTAAATGTAGAAAAAAATAGAGCAAAAAAACAGTAAACTGACAGCGATTCACTTCGCTAGCGTAATAACGTGTTAAAAAATCTCGTTTAACATTAGCTCGATGATGCGTAATGTTATTTGCGAACCGTTTCTCATAACTTAGCCTATACGTTAGCTCGAGCAACATTAACTTACATATGTGTTTTATGCTCATTCCAAATCGATTTGACAGATCATCTTATATTTTTACACAGGTTAAAAAGCATTGAAGTCATAAAGTGAAGTTAATCGTGTTGAAATCGAAAATTAAATAACCAAAACAGCTTTTCATTTACCTTAACGTTACCTTTATAGATCAGCTGCAGTTAATAGCCTGGGTACGCACAGGGCGACATGGGCTTACTAAAAAACGTATAGGAAGTGGTAAAGTGTTCATTTACACATCTAAAAAGTTACATTTTGACATAAATTCTTGGGAAAACGACAAATAAAACATGTGAAACGTCGAATACAACGTGCTTACCTTACAGTTCCGTCCGCTGCCTTCGGTTTGTTAGTTGATTCAAATGATGAGCAGCACCTGCGCCTCACGCTGACTCGCGCAGAAGAACCGACTCCGAGTCCACCAATCAAGTTTCAACATCGAACCAGTGTTATGATTTCGACCAGATGCGTCGGGTAGCCTATATGTTGAAGAGTCAACTTCATTTCGACATCGAACCAATCTTATGATTTTGACCAGATGCGTCGGGTAGCCTTTATGTTGAAGAGTCAACTTCATTTCGACATTGAATCAATGTTATGATTTCGACCAGATGCGTCGGCAGCCTATATGTTGAAGAGTCAACTTCATTTCGACATTGAATCAATGTTTTATTCTCGATGTAATAACCTTCCGACGTACCGACCAAATAAAGAACGTTGATTCAATGTCGAAATTTGATCGACGACTGATACTGACGCTTATAACCAATAATCGACATTGATTCAATGTCGGCTTGCTATCTGGGTAACTAGGATGCTAGCATGTTAACATGTGGCTTGTATTAATTAAAATGTTGTTAGGATGTTAATAGTCATGTTGCTGGCATGCAAGAATCAGGAAATTATGATTATTCTAGCTTTTTTGACTATATGTTTATTTGTGGGTGATTTAACTAACCAAGTAAAGTAGTGTTTACTAACCTTTTCATCCAGGAAGATCTCCCCGGCAAAGCGAGGCCTGAAGTCCTGAATCTCTGTACCCACATTCTCCTTCACAACAGCATACAGAGGGACACCGAGCTCATCCAGCTGGGGCTTCAGAGAGGACAGCTCAGAGGCCTCCTGCACATACACAACCACAGAACCACACGCTAATGCATTTAACATTCAGACTAATGTCATTTACACAACTAATGGTGTTAGGCCATTATCAGCCCTGTAGATTCTGTGCTTTTCCCATCATTAGGAATGATGATACTGCATGGTTTGGACTACTTAACACCACAAGTGTCTTAAATTCAAACTGAGACCTTCTCTCTTATAAACCAATCCCAGACCTATTGTTTTGAGGGCAGATACAAGCATGTAAATATTCAACAGTCATCGGAATCTTACATTTCTGAAAGTCTTTAATATTTTGAATTTAAAAAAAAAAAAGGTATGTACATTTTTACAGCTATAATTTGTATTATATCATCTTTGCATCAAATTACAAAACAGGAATTACCGCTTATGCAAAGTGTTTTTAATGCAGGGTCTATGGGCAGGACAGTAAATTTGATCAGTAAATCAGTTTTGCACTATTTTTTTTTTTCCTTTTTCTGAAAGTCTTGACGACACTATATTTTGAGTTTTTCTTTCACTATTTGAGCAAGGAGAAAGTTTACCCAACTATGATGACTTCCACTGCTGAGAAACCCCAGCAAGGGTCCACTAAGGAAAAAAAATGTCAAGTTCTGTTACTATTCATGTGAAAAAAAACTGTAATGTACTGTAAGAATGTAACAATTCATTGTGTGCCTATTGAAAATATGTAGATTAAATGTATAAAAAAAAAAGGTAATCAAAAAGTCATGTAAACATTCTGACACAAGAAAATTTTATATTAACCTGAAGTAATGTAAAGAGATATTCCTATCTATCAGCCATCTTGAATTGCGATGGATGTTATGAAAAGCAGGAAACATTGCGTTTATTGCAAACTTACTTAACATGCGCAATACTGCCAAACAACTTGTAGAAGATATTTTAAGGAGAAGACGAGTCTGGATGTTGATATTGAAGAAATTCAATCAAACTGCTGGCCCTTGAAAGCCAAGCATCTGGCCCGGGTCAATACAATGTCTTTTCATCTGTGGGCTCTCTCTCATCTGGAGCAATTTCAACTTCAACACACTATGATCGATGTCAGTTTTTCCAGTTCGATCGTATTAAATTGATGACAAAAAACAGAAGTACTAAACAGCTCAAAGTTGATAACAATGGAAAGCAATTTGAATATTTAGCAAATTTGTTCTTCGTTTTGTTTTTGCTCTCTCCCTCTTAGTAGGCATTTGGCACATTTGTATAGGACTTAAAGGGCCATGAAACCCCCCTGTCTCAGCAGGGTGTTTTCACACCTCTAGTTTGAAAAAGTCAGGAAAGTGGGCGTGTCCAGCTCTGGGAGTGTGGGAGTGTCGGGGGAGGGAAAGAGGGAAGGAGTTGCAAAGAAGGGAGTTTCCATTTGAGCACGCGCTGATTTCACAGGCAAAACAAACACACAGACGCAGTATGTTTGATACCGCACGGCGAATCAGAGAAAAAAAATCCTCCGCATTTCTCTGTAACTTATGAACTCGGTAGGTAGCGTCAGAAAGACGTGTGTGTATGGACTATCCTGTCACAAAATGCAGCGAAAATCCTGCATGACGGGAATAGTTTGTGTTTACATGTTTACACTCGGAGAGTGGATCTTTCAGTCTATAATACTATAATATTGCAGTGATATTAACATACTGTAAACTTAGTAACTAAATCATTTTGACTATGGTATGTCTTTAAAAACTGGAAGAGCACTGCTGACCATCGAACTAACTTTGCAATCTGGGTTAAACAAAGGGCACTGCACTGCACACACTTACCAAATCTGTAGACAGACAATCAAACTGGAGCTGTGTCTTTTTATTAAAAGGAGACGAGCGGCAAATCCGGATTTCACCATTTCCAGATGCGAAAAGCTCTCGGGTAAAAATATTCCTTACAAACGCGTTTCTGTCGCGTGTCGCGTGCACTGTAATCCACACGTGATTCCAGCAGCTCTCTCATAGAGGGAAAATGAAAACAAAACCTTCGTTGCAGCACACTAATAAACGCAATACCGACGACTCGTGTCTCCAAATTCTTGTTCTTTCACTTGTTTTGGCAACACAACTTGGCGTCTCTCTGCCGTCTGAACACTGTAAACAATCTCCCGAGCTATCATGCATATTAATGAAGTTTCACGTCATACACAATAGAGCGCGCTGATTGGTTTGAAGCACGTCTTTGTCATGAATTAATGCCGCACACTCAGATATGTCACAATGTTCTCGAAAGGACAGACAGCCACTCTCCAGGCTGGATTTACACGCAAGTATCTCATGGCCGTGACGCAGCTTCAAAAATTAGTTTCAAACCGGAAGAACGAATTTGCTCAAAATAACACAAAAACAACCAATTTTCACTTTTTTTAGTGCAATATATGTGTCCTGATAGTGTTTATAGCATATATATGACTGTCAACAGCTCAAAAAATGTGTTTTGGTGTTTCGTGACCCTTTAAAGAAATAAAGAATGCTCTTCTCTGTCTCTGATGCAAAGCTGCATCCCATATATAGGGATTAGACAATAAAACTGAAACACCTGGTTTTAGGCCACAATAATTCATTAGTATGATGTAGGGCCTCTTTTTGCAACCAATACTGAATCAATTCGTCTTGAGAATGACCACACTAACTGTACTAACAATACTATGTGGATACTAATAATGACAGATAGAATTCCTGCACAGTGGCCAGAGGGATTTGAGCCATTCTTCTTGCAGAATAGTGACCAGGTGGATACTGGTGGAGGAAAACAATCCTGACTCGATGTACCAAGACACCCCAAAGTGGCTTAATAATATTTAGTTCTGGTGACTGTGCAGGCCATAGGAGATGTTCATCTTCACTTTCATGTTCATCAAACCACTTTGTTACCAGTCTTGCTGTGTGTATTGGTGCATTATCATCCTAATACATGACATCAATGTTTGAAACTATTGGGTGCACATGGTCTTCCAGAATGGTTCGGTAGTCCTTCGCAGTGACGCGCCCATCTAGGACAAGAATTAGGCCTAGGGAATGCCATGATATTGCAGCCCAAATCCATCACTGATCCACCCCCATGCTTCACTCTGGGCAAGCAACAGTCTGTGAGGTACGCTTCTTTGGGGCTTCTCCACACCATAACTCTCCAGGATGTAGTAAAGACAGTGAAGGTAGCTGTGCATTTAAGTTTTTTGGATACAATCTAGGTTCCTGACATTCCTTTCCGACAGCCTCCATTAGGTCCATAGTTACTCATGTTGGATGTGATTTATCCTTCTTGGTGGTATGCCGACATTACCCTGGATACAGTGGCTTTTGATACATCACAAAGACTTGCTGCGGATGCACCAGTAAGACATGCACCAACAATTTCACTACAATACCACTCAGCAATACCATTCTTTTGAACTCTGATATATATGTCACCCATAATGTTGTATGCATTGCAATATTTTAAGCAAACTGTGCTATTACTCTGTTCTTACTAGTGGAATTTGCAATCAATGAAGACTGGCCACCAAGCTGGTCAAATTTAGCCATGAATCCTCCAACACTAAATTGGCCAGTATTTCAGTTTTATTGTCCAAGCCCTGTATATTTTTGGGGGTTAGGGGGGATTTTCCCACATAACAGTGCCAGAAATCATGGATGTGCTTAAGTTTTATTAAAAAAATATTTTATAAAAATGAAAGTAGTCTCTTTTTAAATAAAATAAAAGAAACGTGATCACTTACCTCTCTGCACAAAAATCATCCAGGTCGCCGGACAGCCATGATCACCGCACCTGATTTCTCCCAAAGAGCTTTTGCTTTTAAAGACCTCTCATCTGAATGGATTTAGATGGAAAAACAGTAAAGGGTTACCATGATTGCTGAACAGAAATTGGACAAAATTATTTCAAAATCCCAAGGATCTCTTCTATGGATTTCAGATCATTTCTTACCACTGTCGATGGTTTTGAGGTCAGCGTTCGCCAGATAGTCTACAGTAGCGGGTGCAGATTTAGTCAGCAAGAAGTCAGTGTTTGCAAGTATTAAGCCAGCAATAGCGGCACCCACTGCCCCAAGGCCAAGTGACCACATGCCCATGGCTAGCGTCTCACCCTCCAGGACAGATGATGCTGAAATGAACAAATATGGTAGATTAAATCAAACATTGCTTTAATTTGTGCAAAATACAGTAAAATGCACTATTCTTTTCATGAGCTTTCTTTCCACAAACTACATCATTTTGTACTAAAGACAAGCATGTAATTTCTGTAACCCCAAGACATGCTGGGGCAAGAGCAGTACCTTTTTTGTGACTAAAAGAAGGCTTGCCATTCTGGCTTTCACTTGAGAAGTGCCGGTTTATTGGAAAAGCATGAAAGAATAGAGAATTGACAGCAGTGGGGAGCACTAATGTCTTGACTGCCAGTCGCCATGTTGAAGAAGTCAAAGGGAGATGTTTTGGAGGAATGTTATACGCTATAACTGTCTTATAAGAAGCTAGAGGCCGGGCAGACTGTGACACAGAGACTCTGTACATCACATCACTATTATTCACACAAACAGGAAATCTTCCTCTTGGGGACAAAAGGGTCAAAGGCATGGGCCGTAGTTGCATGAGAGCCATTACAAACATCCAGGGTGAGTTTAGGCAACCTTTTCCAATCAAGCTGAAGTGCAGTTTCAGTGGAAAGCTCTGGAGAGGAAAGGAAAACAGTGCTTTACCTCTCAGTCTAGGAGTCTGTATGATAAAACTAGCTCCAAAATAAACATTAAAGACAATTAGGGACTCTGTGGGTTTGAGAAAGAAGTGCACGTTTACTATCCATTTAAATGTAAAGACAAATGCTGTGAATTAAAGTTGTGAGATGATTTTAATGAGACTTTCTTGCTTGCAAAATACAGTAAAATTGTTTATTACAGGAGGATATCATGAAATTTTATTGAAGTTCAGTCATGATAACTCATATACAACAAATATGCACATGGCAATGTTGATGTGTTTGGTCTTGGCAGCATAGATCTGCTATGCTAACGCTATTGCTTTGATTATTATGGCAGAGCAAGTACCGAGACTTACTACTACCAGTATATTCACAGACATGCAGTCTGAGAATATAACACACTGCTGCAAATATAATAAACAAGTAACCCCCATAGTAGATCTAAACACAGGTGGAGCTGGGGTGGAGGAGGGCCCCAAAAAATGCACTGAACATTGCTGGCATAAAACAACACTGAGGCCTTTAAATTGTTGAGGAGCAAGCAACATCACCTACATCATGTTGTACTTATGTTGTACTACATCTAGTTGTACGTAGGAGCAGATTATGAAAGCAAGCACATGAGTTTCACAACAGAACTTTGTATGTTTGATTGTAGTAATTTAGGAAAAATCAGTAAATTAACAGTGTTTCTTTGTAGAATGCATAGTTTTTTACATTATTGAATGTGTTTGATCACAATAATTTAGGAAAAACCTGTAAAATAATGGTTTAAATTAAGAAAAAGTAAAAAAAAAAAATCTAATGACAAAAACGTAATACTAAAGTCAATCATCCTAATTCAAACAAGGAATAATTATTTATAAAAAATGAATTATTTTCTGTAAAACTTTTAGTTAACATATTTAAAATGTATTATTATTAGTATTATTGCACTTTATTTAAATAAAAAATATTTTGCTGTAATTTTAGTTTTTGTTTGGCAGCCATTGCAGCCTGCCTGTTATTTGACTATTGAGGGAAAAAAGAAACAACACTTGTTACAGGAACAAAAAAAAAAAAAAATATATATATATATATATATATATATGTATATAAAAAAAAAATAATATATTTTATATATATATAATAATAATATATTAATATATATATACACACACACAAACACACACACACACAGTTGAAGTCAGAATTATTAGCCCCCCTGTTTATTCCCCCCCCCCCCCGTTTTCTGTTTAACAGAGCAGATTTTTTCAACTAATTTCTAATCATAATAGTTTTAATAACTCATTTCTAATAACTGATTTATTTTATCTTTGCCATGATGACAGTAAATAATATTTTACTAGATATTTTTCAGGACACTTCTATACAGCTTAAAGTGACATTTAAAGGCTTAACTAGGTTAATTAGGTTAACTAGGCAGGTTAGGGTAATCAGGTAAGTTATTGTATAATGATGGTTTGTTCTGTAGACTATCAAAGAAAATATATAGCTTAAAGGGGCTAATAATTTTGACCTTAAAATGGTGTTTAAATTTTTTTAAATTAAATTAAATTGCCAATTAAAACATCATTTAAAATGTACCTTTTTATGACATGATTACAAAAAGTAGACTATAACTGTACTAGGGCTGGGTGATATGGAAAAAATGCAATCTCGATAATTATTTTTTCATATTAAACGGTAACAATATATATTTCGATATAAGATGTTAACCCCAAGAATGACTGAAGCCGCCAACATTAGTGAGTCCATTAAATGGCATAACATTTTTAGCCGATAAATTTTCGGTGGCCTAATATCAACAACTTTTGATACCAACTTTTAGATTCCCATTGTTGCACATTTCTGCTATGTGATTGGCTCTGTAGATCAATATAGAGTAAAAAGTCCAGAGCTTATCATTGTTATTGACATACATTTTATTGCGATAGATATGTCATTTATCAGCCCAGCCTTAAACTGTACTATTTGCATAATACTTTTTCAAATAGAGGTAAAGTTGGTTTTCTATTCGAATATTCAGACATTCTCCTTAATAATATAATTTCAGAAAAGTATTCTTTGCTAATTCTAAATAGCGAAATCATATTAGCAGCCAATGACCATCAAAGTACAGCATTGTTTACAGTCAATTAGATAGTGCTAATGTTGTTTTGAAGTCATACTTGCATGCTAATTCCGATCGAATATTCAAAGTAACATGGTAAACAATATAGACACTTCTAAATGAACGAATGTGCGAATATAAAACCAACTTTACCTCTATCTTTTTCAATATTATATTACCAGTGAGAACAGTTAGGATACACTAATATTTGTAGACAACTACAAGTGAACATGCAATTTAGCAGACTCTCAAAACGGCCTAATGTACAGGCATGGTTTAATTGATGGCTTGCACTTCTCAAACAATGTTTATCCATCTCAAAGAATTAAATATTTATAAAATGCATAATATGATATCCTTAAAAGGCAAACCTATACTGTAAATTACCACACATAGAAAAACAACAAAGCTCAAGTACAAAGGGTCGGGCCAAATACTAGGAACAGTTAGCATTACTGTAAACAAACTGTAACGTTAATGTTATCCTAAAAACTGATTTGTAAAAACAAACACGAACAGATATTATTAAATATAGTAGTAATAGCATTAATAACAACAACATATAAAAACATTAAGTAACGTTATGTCTACATATGGCGTGAGAGTTTATAGAGTCAATAATTATCAGGTTTTACTTCATTTAAAACGTAAACTGTTAACGTTAACTGACGCATTAGCAACATTAGCTAAATTCAACGGTGGCAGAATCGACTAGTACACGTGTTTAAGGATATTAACGTAAGTGTACTTACTAAAGCAATTCCTTATGTAATGCTGAGTCAGCATGCAGAGTATTGTATATTGTGCACTGTTTGCAAATGGGGCTAAAGTGCATTGAGCTAACATCTGCTGGCTAGCTTGGTTGCCTAGCTAGAGAGTAAGGTTGCTACAACGCCAGATAAAATATAGGAATATTGTCTACTTCAAACATTATTATGTGCTTTAAGGGACTACTTTCATGGGTTAACATCACAACAAAACAAATAACACTCACAGCCTGCAGTTCTTCAGACGGGATAGACCTCTATGGGACACAAGTTATGTTGGAGGAGGACGAGCTTGTCTGATCTCTTAAAGAAACAGGCAGCGACAAATATACAGTACTGCTCTGGACTTTCAGTGTGTTACAGTTGCAATCAGAATTATTCAACCCCCTGATTTATTAGCCCCCCTGTTTATTTTTTCCCCAATTTCTGTTTAACGGAGAGAAGATTTTTTCAACACATTTCTAAACATAATTGTTTTAATAACTCATTTCTAATCACTGATTTATTTTATCTTTGCTATGATGACAGTAAATAATATTTGACTAGATATTTTTCAAGACACTTCTATACAGCTTAAAGTGACATTTAAAGGCTTAACTAGGTTAATTAGGTTAGGCAGGTTAGGGTAATTAGGCAAGTTATTGTATAATGATGGTTTGTTCAGTAGACTATCGAATAAAAAAAATAGCTTAAAGGGGCTAATAATTTTGACCTTAAAATGGTTTTTTAAAAAAATTAAAACTGCTTTTATTCTAGTCAAAATAAAACAAATAAGACTTTCTCCAGAAGAAAAAATATTATCAGACATACTGTAAAAATTTCCTTGCTCTGTTAAACATAATCTGGGAAATATTTAAAAAAATATATTAATAATTAAAAGGGGGGCTAATAATTCTGACTTCAGCTGTACATATTTAGTTATGTTAGAAAACATTAATCAAATTTAGTTTAGAGCTGACTGTGTCTATGTTGAAATCCTACATTTCATACAAACATACAAATCCTTAATTTTACATTGTCTACATTGCCAATTTTACATTGTCTTGTTTTTTTTTTTTTTTTTTTTTTTGTGAGTATGTTGTTGTATATTGCACTGTCTGTATTTTGCACTGTCTGTATTTCGCACTGTCGTTGTATTTACACTGTCTGTATTATGCACTGTCTGGAGCCAGCACCTAAGCTTTTCACTCATCATAGCACACGTGCTGCTGCTGATGTGACAATAAAAGTGATTTGATTTGATTTGATTTCTCTTGAATGTGAACCTGTTAGTGCTCTGGGAAGATGCATGTCCCTTTTAGTATGATAAGTAGAGACCATAATAGGCCATTCAGACAGTATTGTTTGAATGTCGTGGAATTTTGACATGGCATTGAAATTGTCTGCAAAATGTAAATCTGCTACAATACGTGTTAAAAAATTGTGAAAACAAGTATTTAATTCCAACATCGGTTGCATCCTAAAACAATATCTAAGAGGTCAAAAAGTTTTGCTCATTTTTTTCTATATTTGGGTCTTACAGTGTTAAAGAAAACTATCACACAAGAGTTTGCTAAGGACAAATTACTAGCTGAATAGGGAACTTCAAGAGGTGTGACCTATTCATTACACTGATGGCTAAACGAAGCTTTGTGAAGCATCTTTTCTACTTCAACAAAGCTTTTCAATACGAAGTACTGTGAGGACATCTAGTGGTCACAACACAAACCAACGCAGATAGCTTTTGATTTCTGCAAACCAATGTTTCACTTTCGGTTCAATACCAGATGTATTTATTATTCTATAAAAACCAAGTCATTAGTCGGATGGATTATTTTAGTGAAAGCACAGACCGAAAACATCAGATTTAATAAACTACACCTCTATAACCTAATCATATACTTAATATGCACAGTTAATTTGGTGTTAACATAATTTCAGAAGTTTAAATATGCATTACAAAAAGGAAATCCTACCAGGGAACTACATCCACGTTTGGACTAGATCGCAGAGTTTAACAAGCGTAACAAGCGCCACGAGCCTTGATGAAATCGTATCGTACTTTACGATTTTAATGATGACCCGCATGTATCTTTGAAACACGTTATTCACATGAAGTCAATCATATAGTTAAACTATGCAATAGTATTCAGGTAATTGATTTCTGTATGTTGACCATATTAGGGGGTGCACCGTTCCCGGAGGTACTGCAATACCGGGTCGATGCGTGGAGTGGACGGAGCAAGCCCCTATTCCATCTCCCTGTTCCAAAAATCAATTTAATATATGGTGCCCGGGTAGGGCACGTATCAGATATTAAACTGATAAGAACAGATACTACACTTGATCTTAGCCAAAAGGCCGAGAAGCGATACCTACAATATAATAGAAAAAAGGACCGGACTCTCCGAGACTGTAATCAGAATGACGGTAAGTAGATTATTTTATATTTATATCCTGTAAGTTTCAAATTCACGATTATATGAAAATTAACGTGTATTACAACTACTTAAATTCACATTTGCTAGTACTTAGGTTTTAAAATGTAGTCATTTCTTCGATAAGAACTGACTGGAGGCGTGAATATTATAATGAGGTACTGCGGTTCTCCAATCAGAAACATGGATACAGTTCGCGGAGTGTTAAACAATAAAACTAACGCCATTACAAAACAAATCATATTGAGGTGAACACAAAAGCACTTATAATATGTCAGCGGAGATAAACTTTTACGGAATTTACGAAAATAGCGTAAAATAGAGCAATTATTGTTTGAATACGGAAAAATCTGACATCTGGTGGACAAATGAAGAATTGTAAGTTTGGAAAAAAGACGTTTTACCACTGGTTTATCCGCCAGGGGTGTTATTCGCTAAAACGAGATGCTTCGTGGTTAAATCTGTGAATAAAACAACGTAATAACTTAATAATTACATACTTTGTGCTGTGTATATTCTGAGACAATGTTGTCTGTTTGTTCTGTTGTGCTTAAAAATCCTTCAAATAAAAAAATATATTAATCTCCATGCCTCTGTAAGTATTGAAAGTGCATGCAATATCAAATCCATCAATGCATTCATACCATATTTTGAAAAGCATGTTTTATTGTTAAAATAATGTGTAGTTGTATTATACATTAATTGGATAGCTAAAAACATATTACCACACAAATCTTATTCACAACTTCTATCCATTTCTTAGCTGCTTAGTCACTATCAATGGAGACTGTGTGCCGTTTCTCTTATTTACACTTTTTAAGGATAATGGAATTGTGACTATTTTGGATTTGTGAAATATAAGTGCACGTAGGTAGTGTTTTTTTATTAATAGATTTTGATCAGCTTGGCATTCAATTTCATTTCAATTCATTGACTATTAAGGATGTCTACAAGTTAAAACTTCAAACTAAATGATCAAAAGTAATTTATGTTTTTTTAAAGTCTTTATTAACCAGAAGTTGGTTCTTCTCTCATCTTTGGAAAAAAGTATGGCTGCAAACCGGGTGCACGTGTAAGCCGAGACTGCATGAAATGCTTTAATGAGTACACCTAAAAGCTTTTGTGTGTGTGTGTGTGTGTGTGTGTGTGTGTGTGTGTGTGTGTGTGTGTGTGTGTGTGTGTGTGTGTTTTAGCAATACAAACATCAAGTACAATAATAAACAAGAAAAATTAATAAAAATAAATAATAAAATAAGATAATAAAAAAAAACAGAGGGAAATTCTCAAATTAAATAATATTTACAAAGTCCTTATAAATTTTCAGTTTTAACACTTTTTTGCTGTAAACATTTTGTAAAGTAGTAATTAAACAATTTAGGTCACAAAGAAAATTCTGCAACTTAGGTAATGATGAAGAAAATGTCTATTAGTGAATATAATATTTACCCAATAAAATAAATGAATTGCCTATAAATTCTATGTTATGTTTTTCATGAGAAAAGTAACAAATTATATCACACATGGAAAAATCAATGTTAAACTTACATTTTGATGAAAAATAAACGAAAAAATCAGACCAAAACACATTAACATGTGGGCATTTGACAAAAAGATGATCAATCGATTCGATGCTTGAGTTACAGAAGACACAATTTGAGTTAGGATTACCGAATTTAGATACAATCTCATTTGTGGGGTAGACATTGTGTAACGCTTTTAAATGTAATTCTGGTAACACTTTATAATAACAGTACATGAATAATGATGTATTAATATGTAAACCAAACATTACTTTATTATGAATTAATGATGAGTTAATGTATGCACTAATCATGAACTAACTTGAACTACAACATGAGTCACATGAGTTCATGTGTGAATAATGGCTACCTTAATTACTTGTTAGTACATGATTGTTTGTTAATTAATGTATTAATTACCACATTAGTTTATGCTTAATTTAACCATCATGAACTCATGATATGTTAATATATAATTATGTTGTGACTTTACTTGAAGGGGCACATCATCATTAACCCATTCTTAACTACTCATGAACTCCTTATGCACGTCCAACTAGTCAGTTTACACTGAATACCATAAGAAAAGTGGGTAACACTTTATAATAACTACACACTATGAATCATTTACTAAGCATTAGCATCTAGTGAATTAATTATTTGTTAAGCATTAACTCTACATTAATAAGCATTAGTAAGCAGTTTATAACTGCAGCTACAAATAATTTATTCTTGACTTACAACCACATTTATAACGTGCTTAATGATTGTACTTTCATACATTGTTAATGATTTATATTTCATTATTAAATTAAGTATTGCATTATGAACAAACTAGTTGTATTTAAGAGTAGTCGATGGTTTTTAAGATAATTCAGAATGAGTTAGTACATGATTAATAAACTATTGAAATCAATGTTTATATATCTGATTATTCAGGCATATAGTAATGGTTACTATATATGTTAATAAATGATTTATTAACTCAACTTCATCCAGTTTTGTGACCTAATCTAAAGTCAGGACTATTTATGCTTTATAAATCCCTTATAAATGACATATAAAGGCTCAGTATCAAATGAACAATAATCTTTACAATCTTATCTAAAAAGTAAAATTACTGTAAAGTTTAAACATTGCTGAATAACAGGAGTGTCAAAATACAACAAAATTGGATAAAAAACAACAATATAATAATTTAACAATATATTAGGATGCAATGTTTAAACTGTACAGTAATTTTATTTTAGATAAGCTTGCAAAGATTTATTTTTCATTTGATACGGTTTGATTTGTGTATCTTTAAACGAATAGGAATGAATAATGTCGTTTATGTTCTTTTTTTTTTGCTCCGGTTTCCCCCACAGTCCAAAGACATGCAGTACAGGTGAATTGGGTAAGCTAAATTGTCCGTAGTGTATGAGTGTGAATGTGTGTGTGTGTAAGTTCCCAGAGATGGGTTGCGGCTGGAAGGGCATCCGCTGCGTAAAATCGTGCTGGATAAGTTGGTGGTTTATTCCACTGTGGCGACCCCACAAGGGACAAAGCCGACAAGAAAATGAATGAATGAATGAATGTTCTTTTTTCCTGTTTAGAATTTAACTGAGCCTTTAATTGTCATTTATAAGGGATTTATAAAGCATAAATAGTCCTCACTTTAGATTAGGTCACAAAACTGGATGAAGTTGAGTTAATAAAGCATTTATTAACATATAAATTAACTATTAGTTTATGCCTGAATAATAAGAATTATAAATGTAAATTTTAATAGTTTATTAATCATTTACTAACTCAATCTGAATGATCTTAAAAAACAACTAACTATGCTTAAATAACTGGTTTGTAAATAATGCAATACTTAATTTAGTAATGAAAAATAAATAATTAGTAAAGTATGAAAGTACAGTTATTAAGCACATTATAAATGTGGTTGTAAGTCAGGAATGCAGCATTTGTAGCTGCAGTTATAAACCGCTTACTAACATTTATTATTGTAGAGTTAATGCTTAACAGATAATGAATTCACTATTTGCTAATGCTTAATAAATGGTTCATAGTGTGTAGTTATAAAGTGTTACCGAAAAGTGTTCTGTCAACATCAGCATGAACAGGAGCTCATGAGTAGTTAAGGATGAGTTAATGATGATGTGCCCCTCCAAGTAAAGTCATGACATAATCATACATTAACAGCTCATGAGTTCATGTTGGTTACATTTAGCTTAAACTTAAATGTTAACTAATACATTACTTAACATCATGTACTAACAAGTAATTAAGGTAGCCATTATTCACACATGAACTCATGTGACTCATGTTGTAGTTCCAGTTAGTTCATGATTAGTGCATACATTAACTCATCATTAATTCATAATAAAGTAATGTTTAGTTTACACATTAATACATCATTATTCATGTACTGTTATTGTAAAGTGTTATCGTAATTCTTTAACTTTGTTGGGAACACAAAATTAATTTTATCTATTAGAGAATTCCAAAGAAATTTTCCCCTTTTCTTTGACTGAAACACGTTTCTTATATTTTTATTACTACATTTTAGGTCGCAAATGCATTTGTGTTCAACTAAAAATTTAACCATAAAATCACCATATAAATAGAAGTTCCCTTGTGGATCAAGTAAATCACAAAGATAATTAATATCTTTTTCATGCCAATTCTTATAAAAATTGATTTATTCTTTACTAAGATGCTTTCGTTGTTCCATAGCTTCCCTTTGTGCGGGGAGAAATTGTGAACGAAACATAATTTCTGGAAGGATCTAGCCAAATATATTTTTTAAAAGACAAACTTAGTTAATATTTTACATTAAAAGATATTATTTTTTATTATGAAAACAAATCCAACAAAAGTCTTGAATATATTGTTAATCTCTTTATTTTATTGGCAAAGCTTTACATACACAAACAGAAATTTGCAAAATCATCTCCCACATTAACAGTTTTTTGTATCGAGTTTGACGTCTTTATTTCTACTGTGAAATTGTTGAAAAGCAAAAAATCTGAGATATGTATCAATTATTATGACACTTTTTTGATTCCCCTGTCAATTCTTAAAGTCATTGGATGTAAGGCAGCTTAAGCGTCTATTTTTCTTAAGGCAGCTTAAGCGCCTATTTTTCTTAAGGCAGCTTGAGAAGAACCAGCTGTCATCAGCCGTCTTGGTGAACTTTTACCACTGAAAGCATCCTGACAAACTGCGTCACAGTCTGGTATGGAAGCTGCTCTGTTGCTGAGCGTAAGGCACTGCAGCGGGTAGTGAAAACTGCCCAACTCATCACAGGGACCACACTGCCAGCCATAGAGGACATTCAGAGGAAACACTGTCTGCGCCGAGCACGCAGTATTGTTAAAGATTCCTCTCACCCTGCTCACAGACTATTTTCTCTCCTGCCTTCCGGCAGGCGCTTCAGGCTCCCCCGGACAAAAACCAGTAGACTAAGGAACAGCTTCTTCCCCAGAGCAGTCTCCCTTTTGAACTCTGCCCCCCACTGACTCTTTTGCTCCCCTAATACAACCACACTCTCCTCATAACTCGTACTCCTCATAATCACTGCACTTTTTAACATTTGCACATTTAAAAATTGCACATTCATTGCACTACATTGCACGGATTTATTTATTTGAACTGTGCATACCCACTGCACATGTACATTGGTAATTATGTACACACTCACTGTACATATACATTTGTAATTATTTTTATCTATCTGCACACTTCTGATTATTAATAGCAACCTGTACTTATATCAATCTATTGTAAATCTCTGTTCATAGCTAATACATCCTGTATATAATGTTCATAGTACATCCATCTGTAAATATCACCATAGTTTTTCTATAATTGCACTTTATAACTTATACCTGTACCCTGCACTTGCTGCTAATTGCACTCCTGGTTAGACCTAAACTGCATTTCGTTTCCTTGTACTTGTACATGTGTAATGACAATAAAGTTGAATCTAATCTAATCTAATCTAATGTAGAAATGCTGTACATTATATGTTGTGTCATTAATTATTTATTATTTTTATTTCTTTATCTTTTCTTTTTTTTTAAAGTTTTTTATTTAACCCGTGCTAATTTAGTTTTTTTATGTTTCATATTTTATATTGTGTTTTATGTCTGTTCCTGATGGTTATGCAATAAAAAAAACAACAAAAAAACAATGTGTGTTATTAAAATAAACACTACATTTTGATTTCATGCAGACTTTAAATGGTCCACACATATTAAACATATTAACAGGTATGATATAAAACCAAGAATACAAAGAGGAAACATTGTCTGGGTTACTGGATTACTATAAAGTACCTTTGACACATCAAAATAAAAATAAAAAAAGTTTGAGATTTTTGATTTAACCATAGTTGTTGTATTAATTAGACCGTAGACTGTAAGAAATGAATCTTGGTCAAGCTCCTACACTTTTTACAAATAATCTGCAAGCAGAAAAACAGTAAACAAACCTCAAATTGTGTCAACCCTGTCATGGACAAATTCAAAGTAGTATATTTTCATTGCAGTGTGATTATAAAATGTATATTTTCAGAAATGTAATGTGTCCCTTTACTAACCCAACTTTATAGATTATGGAAAAAGTCTATTTATATTAATGAAATAATGGACAAAACATTTATTTCCCAATAAAATATGCAATCGTTGCACATTCTATTCAAAATAAAAACCCAAGATCTAACATATTTTGTCAAACTTTCAAACAATATTAACTGGCCCTTACTGGTTAATTAAGAAATCACACAAGATGTTTTGCTGAAGTTATAAATAATTAGTTTATTTTCATAAAAACAAGATGACAGGGTGGACATTGGCATGCAGGGTGGACAACGGCTTTATTTAGCGAACTAAATATGGAGGAACATTTGAAAAACAACAGCTACAACAAGAAATATTAAAGAGTTAATATAAAGGGGTTGTAAAAGTTTTCAAGAATTCAACTTCTGTTTTCACTAACTACTGAGCCACTCTTCTGTTATCAGGTTAACAGTTATACTTAGGTTTTATCAATATGCAAATTAATGGGAAAATAAACAATTATTGTCCTTCAAATTAAACTAAATTTGCTAATGAATGTAAATCTTGACATTGTACATTGTATTGGAGGAGTGAAGGGAATGTTGGAAGCAACTCAAGTTAAACACCTTAATGATACTGTTTTTATTTTCAGAGTAAGGTAAATAATTATATTACAGATGTTCACATAAATGTGCTAATACTTAGGGCCAGTGGTGTAGTCCTAAAAAAAAAAGTGGTGTACTATTACCCACCCAACCCAAATATTAAAAGTAGGCAACGAAACGACGAAACAATTTATATATATATATATATATATATATATATATATATATATATATATATATATATATATATATATATATATATATATATATATATATATATATCTATATATATATATATATATATATATATATATATATTTATATATATATATATATATATATATATATATATATATATATATATATATATATATATATATATATATATATATATATATAATTATTTTTTATTTAACATAAGTTACCTGTAACTATTGAAAGAAAAAACAAATACTATGGAAGTTAATGATTACAGGTTTCCAGCTTTCTTCAATATATCTTCTTTTGTGTTAAACAAAATTAAAAAAAGACAAACCGGTTCGGAACAAGTAAAGGTTGAGTAAAGGATGACAATTTTACTTTTTTTGAATGAACTATCCATTAAAAAAGGAAAAATATTTAAACAAATTTGTTCATTTTAAAGCGAGGTGCTAATAGCCTAATCCTATTCAATGATTTATGCTTAGCTAATAGTGCCCCCAGTAGACCCGGACCCGGCCTATAATTAATATAACAATATATATATATATATATTTTTTTTTTTTATCAGGAAAATAAAAAGTTTTTTTCTTCAAAAACTCAAATACTAGCCTATACTCAAGTATTTTTCCATGTTTTAAATAGAACTGCCACTTTTATAATTTAAAGTGACATAAATATAAACATAATCAAAAATTTACAGGCTAATTTACATATTTCACTATCATAATATAAGTCATAATAGGAAATAATTTTTAACAAGATACAACACATAATGTTTCACTTTGATATGCAGTTAAAATGAGTACATTCACTGAGTGGTTCTGTCACTGTGTTTAATCCTGTGCATGAATGTATGATATATATAATGCCACATGCACTGTAATGTGTTTTATAATCATAGTTAATTGATAAATGTTCATTAAGGGTTGCATTTTCGCTGGAGGAAACAGCTGTGATGATGAGGGAAGCGCCAAGGAAACAGTAGATGGGGAAACCCGATTGGTAGCTACATGTGATACAAGTGTTTCTATAGCAAAGAACTGTGAATATGCAGGTATTATAACAATCTATAGATAAACACACCTTCTGCTCTCACTCTGCAAAGCTGTGGTTTGCTGATTAAACGAAAAACGAGTTGAAAACGGAGGATCGAAAGTCTGCCGCCGTTTTCAAATCAAATTTAAAGGGGACTAAGGTGATCATTTAGTAGTGTACAGATCATGAGGGAATCGCAAAACATTTCGAGGGACTGAATAGAAATATAGGGAGCTAAAGCGGTGCACATTCTTTTTAAAAATAATTTTACCTCAGTGTTTCAGCGAGACATCATTTAGTTGACTTGTCGTCGTTATCGAAAAACTCCCGAAATTTTCTCACAGCTGCTGCGGTCGTCAGGGGGTGGGGAATGCCGCAAATTAAACAAAAATTCACTGATTGCAACAAATAAGATGCAAGTAAAAAAAAACATTTGGTATACAGTTAAAGGGGACGCGAATACACGTAAATTAGGGAAGTCTAATCAGAAAAACAAGTGAGTATACCGAGGGTATACGCAATTATTGATCCTCAGAAGTCGTAATACCCAAACAGCTCATGGAAAAAAGTAGGCATACTGAGTATACGTGCGTATAGCCCCGACTACACCACTGCTTAGGGCTGTTTTTTTTTTATTTAAAACAGTCAATGAGCTCCATTATATGGACTTTAAAAGGATATCCTTTATATAGACTGAGACAAATATTGCCAAAATGTTTGTATTGTCCACTCATGTATTGCATCTACTGGTGTAGTTTGTGTGTGTATAAGTGTTGTAACATAAAAACCTAAACTAACTGGACAGGGAGGACATTTTTATTTAACACAGGTTGTACCTGCAGCTGGCAAAGTGTTTCCCACAGTTTACACAGTTTAAAAGCTATATTTTCAATTTCAGATTTGTTTTAATATTAATTAATATTTCACTATGACAGGGTGGACAACATTCAGTTTCAAACTGTCACGCTGGTATACAAAGAAGTCAGAGATGGTTATCTTTTCATTTAGTTTATTCAACGTAAATCATAAAAGGTATCACACAGTGCTGGGCAAAGGAAGATCATCCGAGGAACACCTCATACATCTTCGCCAGGTAAACCTGGCAAAAGTCAAGACGGGGTTAACACTCCTCACACCTCCGTTGGTGGCAGTGTGCACAAAGTGCAGGCAGGTGAATATAGATCTTCAGATGAAGTAAGACAATAAAGACACTTCCCTTTATCAGTGCGATGATTACGAAGACTCAGGAGGAACATCCATGGAAGAAGAGAAGACGAGGGAGCTTGGGTGAAGACAACCATACGACTTCAATACCGGACGATGAGTGAACGGAGGAGGTGAGATTATATAGTGTCCGGGCTAATAGTGAACAGGTGCGGGTAATTAATAATCAGGGGAAGGTTCTCGGGATTGGATGGGACTGGTGTGAAGTGGTGAAGCAGGATTGGGTGAGTAAGGACGAGCCGGGGATGTTACAGTACCCCCCCCTCCACGGGTGACTCCTGGCACCCTAGATCGACGGCGGGGACGGCCACGCCCTCGTGGAGCTGGACGATCGGGATATCTCTGATGGAATTCTTCGAGGAGAGATGGATCTAAGATGTCATCGCGGGGGATCCAGGATCTCTCCTCAGGGCCAAAGCCCTCCCAGTCTACAAGGTACTGGAGCTGACCGTCCCGCCGCCGGGAGTTGAGGATTTCCTTGACCTGGTAGATGTTATCACCGATGACTTCCGTTTGGTCGGGAGGGGGGGGGTGGTTCGGGTTCTGCAGAGGGAGGAGATACAGGATTAGTGTAGGGTTTGAGGAGGGAAACATGAAAGGATGATGCTATACGGTACTGTGGTGGAAGGTTCAGACGGTAGGTGACAGGATTGATCTGGGAGTGAATAGTGAATGGTCCCAGGTAGCGGGGACTCAGCTTTCTGCAGGGCAGCCGGAGGCGAATGTCTCGGGTAGAGAGCCATACCTTATCTCCTGGTTGGTATATGGGATTAGGTAGTCGGTGACGGTTGGCATGCTCAGTGTACCTCCGGACTGCCCGCTGAAGATGGACGTGCGCTGAGTCCCAGACCCTCTCGCTTTCCTGGAACCAGTGATCAACCGCGGGCACTTCTGATGCTTCCCCATTCCAGGGGAACAAGGATGGTTGGTAGCCTAGGACACATTGAAAAGGGGTTAGTCCAGTAGAGGATTGACGAAGAGAATTTTGTGCATACTCAGCCCACGGAAGATACTGGCTCCAGGTGTTTTGATGAGCATGGCAGTAGGAGCGTAAAAACCGGGAAATCTCTTGGATTTTACGCTCGGTCTGACCGTTGGTTTGCTGATGATAGCCAGAAGATAGACTGATGGTGGTGCCCAAAAGGTGGAAGAACGCCCGCCAGACCCTGGAGATAAACTGTGGACCTCTATCCGACACGATGTCTTCGGGGAGACCATAGTTTCTGAAGACGTGATGGAACAGGGCCTCAGCTGTTTCAAGGGCTGTGGGAAGACCTTTGAGAGGTATTAGTTTGCAGGATTTGGAAAAACGATCTACAACTACCAAGATCGTGGTGTATCCTTGAGAGGGGGGTAGATCGGTGGCAAAATCCACACCAAGGTGTGTCCAGGGTCGGCGGGGAGTGGGCAATGGCAGCAGTTTCCCTTCAGGTAGATGGCGTGGAGTGGTAGTGATGGCACAGACCGAGCAACCCTTAACGTACTGGGTGACATCATGGGCCATTTTAGGCCACCAATACCTTTCTCGGAGAAGCGAGAGGGTTCGCCTGCTACCTGGGTGTCCTGAGCCGAGGGAGGTGTGTGTGCTAGTGAGGAGTGGTATGCGCAATCTCGTGGGTACATAGCACAAGCCTGGAGGGAGACCAGGGGGAACTGGTTCTTCTAAGGTGGCTAATCGGATCTCTTCATCGATTTGCCATAATATGGGGGCCACAGAGATGGAAGGAGGAAGAATAGTTTCAGGGGAATCGTTACGAGGCTCAGGTGAGTAAAGTCTGGATAGGGCATCGGCTTTGACATTCTTGTGCCCAGGTTGGTAGGTGATGGTAAAATGGAAACGAGCGAAGAAGAGAGACCAACGAGCTTGGCGAGCATTTAGACGTTTAGCATCTCGGATGTATTGGAGATTTTTATGGTCAGTGATGACGGTGAAGGGGTGTTGGGCTCCTTCAAGCCAGTGACGCCACTCTTCGAGTGCCAGTTTGATGGCTAATAGCTCGCGGTCACCGATCCCATAGTTTTGTTCTGCAGTAGACAATTTCCGCGAGTAGTACGCACAAGGATGGAGGGCTTTGGGTTCACCAGACCATTGTGAGAGTATAGCACCTACTCCAGAGTCTGCGGCGTCCACTTCAACGACGAATGGGAGGTTGGGATTCGGATGACGTAAAACGGGTGCTGTGGCAAACTTTGACTTAAGGTGATCGAAGGCTCGGTACGTCTCAGGGGTCCAGGTGAGTACTTTCTTTCCTCCTCGGAGCAAGGAAGTGAGAGGAGCTGATAAGACACTGTAGTTCTTAATGAACCGTCGATAGAAGTTGGCGAATCCCAGAAAACGCTGAAGTTCTTTTATGGTTTTTGGGTATTCCCAATTCGATACTGCGTCTACCTTGCACCGTTCCATACTCACTCCTTGTGGGGTGATGACATACCCGAGGAAGGATATCGTGGTCTGATGGAATTCACACTTTTCGGGTTTGAGGAATAGGTGGTTTTGACGCAAACGTTGAAGTACTTGGGTCACATGGGCTTGATGCTCTTCAAGATTACGGGAGTAAATAAGGATGTCATCAATATAGACAATAGTGAAACGATGAAGGAAGTCTCTGAAGATCTCGTTCATGAAACTTTGGAAGATTGAGGGACTATTTGCCAGTCCGTAGGGCATGACGAGGTACTCGTAGTGGCCGGAAGGTGTAACAAAGGCCGTTTTCCACTCGTCCCCCTGGCGGATGCGGATGAGATTGTATGCACTCCGGAGGTCTAGTTTGCTGAATACCTTAGCCTCTCTCAGTTCCTCCAAAGCAGCAGGGACTAGAGGCAGAGGGTAGGCAAACTTGACGGTAGCAGCATTAAGTACTCGGTAATCTATGCATGGTCTGAGTCCTCCATCTTTCTTGGCGACAAAGAAGAAGCTGGATGCGGCAGGAGACGTAGATGGTCGGATAAACCCATTCTGGAGAGCTTCACTGATGTAGTTGTGCATAGCTTCATGCTCAGGACGGGACAAAGGATAAATCCTTCCGTGTGGCAACTTGGCATCGGGCAACAGATCAATACAGCAATCCCAGGACCGATGAGGGGGTAATTGGGTGGCTCGTTCTTTGCTGAAGACGTCAAGGTACTCATGATATGCTGAGGGAATGGGATGGCTGGAAGGAGAAGTGGCTTGTATGCTGGTACTCTGCAGGGGTAATGACGTGGAGTGACCAGTAGAGGGGGTAATATGACCATTACTGCTGCAGCTGGATCCCCACTCGAGGATATCGCCAGTTTCCCAGTTAATACTGGGTTGGTGCTGAATAAGCCACGGTCGTCCCAAGATGACATCCACATTAGCACGAGGAAGAATAAGGAGGGTAAGTTTCTCTTGATGATTCTGATTCAGACGAAGGGTGAGAGGCTTGGTACGGCGATTGATTTTTCCTTCTCCTAGTGGTGAGCTCTGGATGGTGGTGATGCGGTACTGGACTTCATTCCTCACTGAAGGAATGTTATAGCGGGTGATGAAGGTGGAGGATATGAAGTTCCCAGCGGCTCCGGAGTCCAGCAAAACATGTACGGGAAAAGTTTGATCGTGGATTACCAACTCTGCAGAAATATGAGGTATGGTGGATACTGTGGGTGTGAGGATGACTTTACTCACCACTAGTCGAGGTGGGCGGATGGGACAGGTGGCTATCCGGTGAGTTGATTCTCCACAGTAAAGGCAGAGCTGATGTTGAATACGTCGCTGACGTTCCGTGGCATCAAGCCGGTAGGAGTCCGTAACCATAGGTTCTTCTGGGTCCTGCATAATCGTGGGAGATTTGAGCGGTGATGGAGAATCATCAAAGAGAGAAGAACAAGCAGATAAGTGCTGGCACACACTAATAGTCTTCTTGATAAAGGATTCAAGGTTCGCATTGTCATCATAAATGACCATCTGTTTACGGAGGGAGGGTTTCAACCCTTTACGGTAAGCAGCCAGAAGCGCCACAGGGTTCCACCCACTGCTGGCGGCAAGTGTCCGAAACTGCAACGTATATTCGTGAATAGACATCCTCCCTTGTGATAAATTCATGAGTTCGTCGTGCACTGATAAAGGGGTAAGTGGAACTGAAAATACCTCCTTAAAGTGAGTGACGAAGGATTGGATGGTGGTTATCACTGGGCTACGAGTACTCCACAACGCATCTGCCCATTGTAACGCTCGACCTGAGAGAAGGGAGATAACAAATGCAACTTTGGAAAGTTCGTTAGGGAATTGCACAAGGTTGGCTTCAATATATAAAGAACATTGTAGTAGAAACCCATTGCAGGTGCTCGGATCCCCAGAGTAACTCATTGGTCGAGCTAGTGGAGTACTCGGTGTCACCACCAGGTTGGAGCTAGCGCTCATGGATGCGGAAGGCAACTCACTTCCGGTTAACGTAGCGTTAGCTTCCATGTTGTTGTTGTTGTTGGGTCCGGTATTCTGTCACGCTGGTATACAAAGAAGTCAGAGATGGTTATCTTTTCATTTAGTTTATTCAACGTAAATCATAAAAGGTATCACACAGTGCTGGGCAAAGGAAGATCATCCGAGGAACACCTCATACATCTTCGCCAGGTAAACCTGGCAAAAGTCAAGACGGGGTTAACACTCCTCACACCTCCGTTGGTGGCAGTGTGCACAAAGTGCAGGCAGGTGAATATAGATCTTCAGATGAAGTAAGACAATAAAGACACTTCCCTTTATCAGTGCGATGATTACGAAGACTCAGGAGGAACATCCATGGAAGAAGAGAAGACGAGGGAGCTTGGGTGAAGACAACCATACGACTTCAATACCGGACGATGAGTGAACGGAGGAGGTGAGATTATATAGTGTCCGGGCTAATAGTGAACAGGTGCGGGTAATTAATAATCAGGGGAAGGTTCTCGGGATTGGATGGGACTGGTGTGAAGTGGTGAAGCAGGATTGGGTGAGTGAGGACGAGCCGGGGATGTTACACAAACACAACATGAGGAAAAAATAAAACATAAGTGTAGATTTTTACTGTGTGCACATCAGATGTTTTATCCTCCTCTGAAGAAAGGCAAGGGGATGCCAATGAGTACATCAGAGGGCTTCTTAAAGGGGCATTTAGCACATCATGACAGGGTGGACAGCAATTTCAAGGACACGTGCAAAATGATTAATAATATTATGAAAACAAAATAAAAGTTATTAAAATTGGTTTTTAATAAATAACTTGTTAAAGACAATAAAAAACATTTAAAAATCTTTTTAATTTGATCTAATTTACTTACTTTTTAGACTCACTGAAGTTGGCTCAGCAGTGTGTGGGACATGACAAAATCGCATCCATTCAATAAAAGAATATGGCAAAAATTGACAAAAACATATTTCAAAACACTTATAATTCTACCTGCATGTGTGTAAATTATATTAAAACATCAGAATTTCATTATTTGTTCATATAGGATTCAATCTTGTGGGACATCAAAGGCACTTTATAGTGATAATGATCCGTCTGCATTTAAAATTCATTCATTCATTCATTTTCTTTTCGGCTTAGTCCCTTTATTAATCCGGGGTCGCCACAGCGGAATGAACCGCCAACTTATCCAGCACATGTTTTATGCAGCGAATGCACTTCCTGCCGCAACCCATCTCTGGGAAACATCCATACACACTCATTCACACTCATACACTATGGACAATTTAGCCTACCCAATTCACCTGTACTGCATGTCTTTGGACTGTGGGGGAAACCGAAGCACCCGGAGGAAACCCACGCGAACGCAGGGAGAACATGCAAACTCCACACAGTAATGGCAACTGACCCAGCCAAGGCTCGAACCAGCGACCTTCTTGCTGTGAGGCGTCAGCACTACCTACTGCGCCACTGTGTCACCCCATTAATAATATTATGAAAACAAAATAAAAGTTTTTACAATGAGTTATTTTATCATAACTTGTTAAAGACAATAAAAGAACATTTAAAAATCTTTTTAATTTGATCTAATTTACCTACTTTTTAGACTCACTGAAGTTGGCTAGCAGTGTGTGGGACATGACAAAATCGCATCCATTTAATGAAAGAATTTGGCAAAAATTGACAAAAACATATTTCAAAACACTTATAATTCTACCTGCATGTGTGTAAAGGTTTAACCAATGATATTAAGACATCAGAATTTCATTATTTTGCATTATGTTCATGTAGGACTGGTTCAATTTTGTGGGACATCAAAGGCACTTTATAGTGATAATGATCCGTCTGCATTTTTCCAAGTTGAAACATTAGGTACACACCCATAAACCCTTGGATGAATGAGAATAAACTGAGAAATCATTCAAATCACTGTTAGCGATAAACAGAATAAACGATGCAACTGTATATTGAGGTATATGATCACATAAGCTCGATAAAATAATTAAATACACAGAATTTAGAAAGATACTCATACAACAGAGTAGCACTATACAATATAAGAACAAATTTACCCGTATAAAATAAATCAGAATCTAATGAGGTCAAAGAAATTTAGAATGGAGGTCCACATTCAATAGAAATGATCAGTATAGTACTGGATAAAATACTTCATTTTTTTCTAGAGAGAGAAATGACATAAAATCTGTTAACCAAACACGAGAAGGGAGAAGAGTTGGACACTTCCAATGAAGTAAAATGCTCACAATCAGATAAGCAAATGCAATAACACCACATTGTTGTTTCAAGAGTTCACACTTAGCTGATGATTGATAATAAAGCGTATCTGGCATGCTGTCCTGGGAGAGAGCCCTGAGCTCAGAATATCCTCGAGCCCGGGGCTCCCTCATGTTTGAAGGGTGAGGGGGAGTTTGAGCTTAGGTAGGGTTTAAGAACTCCCCTGCTTGTGAATGTGCTGAGATATATCTGGCTAAGAGTTGTCTTAAGATGCTATTTGGAAGTAGTCAATTTACTTATGGTGTATGTCTTTGGACAGTGGGAGGAAACCGGGAAACCCGGGGAAAACCCACGCGAACACGGGGAGAACATGCTAACTCCGCACAGAAACGCCGACCGGCTTGGAGAGGGGCCGCAACAGCGGCGTTCTTGCTGTTAGGCTGACCACTGGGCCACCATGCCACCCTATATCAGAGAAGGGGAGGAGTAGGGGTGAAAGGGGGATTCTTCAAGATGAAGATGACTGGAGTGGAAAGCTCCGGTTATTTATAATGTGTCAATATTCCTCTGATTGGTGCAATATACGGAGCTGATGCGGTACCAGCTGTGTTCAATCATAAGCATGTGATCCTCTCGAAATTAGTTTATAAATAAACCACACTTGGAGAAAAGAGAGGATGACTTTTACACACCAAAGATGACAACCATGGAGGGAGAGAAATATGTAAAGCCTCTGAAAGAAAGAAGCCCAGTATGATGTCAATGCATTGCAACTGAAGAATGTGTGGACATGGTCAGCAGGAGAAAAAGAGCATCTAATACAAGAGTCGTCCATTCCTGGGAACAGTTTGTCAAGTCTGACTTTAGTAAAGTGAGATTGGTGCAATATTTTTAACTGAATCTGGCATAACCGAGCACAAGTAGGGTTAGAGTTAACTCGAACAATAGCCTCAGACGGGACCTCTTCAGATAAGCTGAGCTCTAACTCCTTCTCCCAGTTGAAATGGCCCTACACTTATAATACGGGAAAGAATTCGTACTCTGCTTTCACCAGATTCCTAATCTCTTTATTCCCTTCACATTTAGAAGAACTGAAAGATTCAACATGACAGCTGTTTAAAGTTCACAGAAAAAATCAAGAGCTGAAAACCAAACAGAACACCTCATCAATTGGCCACTTCAAGAGTTCACAGTTAGCTGATGACTGATTATAATGCGTGTTTGGCATGCTGTCTCGGGAGAGAGCCCTGAGCTCAGAATATCCTCGAGCCCGGGGCTCCCTCCCATTTGAAGGGTGAGAGGAGAGTTTGAGCTCAGCTTCTTGCTGTAAGCCGATCATGCTACCCACTGCACCACCGTGACGCCCCTACTACAATTATACTATTACTATTGACCTTATTTTAAAATGCGAAAGTGCGCTCATTTTGGCGATTGATTTAGAACTTCCGATTCAGTTGCCTATGGGAGAAATGACTAGGAATAATTAACGGCAAAAAACGGTCAAATTACTTGCTCTACAAACAAGTGTTTGCATGATTATACAGACAGAATAGAATAATATAATAGTAAAATATCAGTTTGCACCATCAAGCAGCAAAACGAGCTGTTTTTAACATCTAAAAATGAATGGAAGTGAATGTAATGTAATGTGTATTTATATAGCGCATTTCCTGTGTATGGCCATACACCCAAAGCACTTCACAATCATGAGGGGAGTCTCTTCACACCACCACTAGTGTGAATGAGACCGGAAATCTCAAGCCAAAATGATTCGAATGGCTGCGCCCGCTCGTACGCAGAGAATAAGGTAAATAAAACAGTCAGCTTTTTCTGTGCAGATTTGCATGGGTTTACATTATGTGCTCTTCTGAGTGTGTCATATTAAAACATGATGGGAAAGATAAGTATATTGATAAAAAATAAGTATTTTATGAATGAGTTTTGATTTGGAATTTTGGTTCATTTTGATTGGCCATTGGACTAGTTTTGTTGCGACCTGGGCAACCCTGGCCAGATCTGGGGTACGTCCAAGCTCAAGCTAGAGCACAATGTTTTTGCTTTGGATTGCAAGTTTAATAACACACTTTCAGGAAACAGTTTGCAACGTTGTGCAATGAGGTTTCATATACTCTTTTTACAAGTTTACACTTGTTTGAGGAGTGTGTCAAAATGTTAGCCCAATCAGCAGAATAATGTACATACACCTCACGGCATTAAAAAGACATCACACAATGGGTCCTGGTTTATTCTGTTTTATTCTGGACGTGAAGATCACTGACTGTAACACTGAATGTACAGTGCATCCGGAAAGTATTCATATTGCTTCAATTTTTCCACAATTTTTTATGTTACAGCCTTATTCTAAAATGGATTAAATTTATTTATTTCCTTAATATTCTACAAACAATACCCCATAATGACAATGTGAAAAAAGATTTATTAAAAATAAAAACCTGAAAAATCACATATACATAAGTATTCACAGCCTTTGCTGTGAAGCTCTAAATTGAGCTCAGGTACATTCTGTTTCCACTGATCATTCTTGAGATGTTTCAGCAGCTTAACTGGAGTTCACCTGTGGTAAATTCAGTTGATTGGACATGATTTGAAAAGGCATACACCTGTCTATATAAGGTCCCAGGGTTGACGGTACATGTCAAAGCACAAACCAAGCATGAAGGCAAAGGAACTGTCTGTAGACCTCCGAGACAGGATTGTCTCGAGGCACAAGGCTGGGGAAAGTTACAGAAAAATTTCTGCTGCTCTGAAAGTTCCAATGAGCACAGTGGCCTCCATCATCCGTAAGTGGAAGATGTTTGGAACCACCAGGACTCTTCCAAGAGCTGGCTGGCCATCTAAGCTGAGTGATCGGGGGAGAAGGGCCTTAGTCAGGGAGGTGATCAATAATCCAATGGTCACTGAGCTGCAGCGTTTCTTCTGTGAAAAGTGGAGAACCTTACAGAAGGACAACCATCTGTGCAGCAATCCACCAATCAGGCCTGTATGGTAGAGTGGCCAGACAGAAGCCACTTCGCAAAAGGCATCTGAAGGACTCTCAGACCATAAGAAACAAAATTCTCTGGTCTGATAAGACTAAAATTGAACTCCTTTGAGTGAATGCCAGGCGTTACGTTTGGAGAAAACCAGGCACAGCTCATCACCAGGCTAATACCATACCTACAGTGAAGCATGGTGGTGGCAGCATCCTGCTGTGGGGGTGTTTTTCAGCAGCAGGAACTGGAAGACTAGTCAGGATAGAGGGAAAGATGAATGCAGCAATGTACAGAGACATCCTGAATGAAAATCTGCTTCAGAGTGCTCTTGACCTCAGACTGAGGCGATGGTTCATCTTCCAGCAGGACAATGATCCAAAGCACATCGCCAAAATATCAATGGAGTGGCTTCACAACAACTCAGTGAATGTCTTTGAGTGGCCCAGCCAGAGCCCAGATCTAAATCCTATTGAACATCTCTGGAGAGATCTGAAAATGGCTGTACACCATTGCTTTCCATCCAACCTGATAAAGCTTGAGAGGTACTGCAAAGAGGAATGGGCAAAAATTCCCAAAGACAGGTGTGCCAAGCTTGTGGCATCATATTCAAAAAGACTTGAGGCTGTAATTGCTGCCAAAGGTGCATCAACAAAGTATTGAGCAAAGGCTGTGAATACTTATGTACATGTGATTTTTCAGGTTTTTTATTTTGAATAAATTTGCAACAATTTCAAAAAATACTTTTTTCACATTGTCATTATGGGGTATTGTGTGTAGAATTTTGAGGAAATAAATAAGTTTAATCCATTTTGGAATAAGGCTCTAACATAAAAAATGTGGAAAAAAGTGAAGCCCTATGAATACTTTCTGGATGCACTGTGTTGCAGTATTAAACATGCATTATACCGATTTTATCAGGCTCTGTAAATTCTTCAAAAAGAACACAAGTACTGTCCTTCTCAATTGCCAATAGTGGCCACTCCCCCATCATCAGATCAATGCACCACCGTTTCCATTTAAAAATATAATATCTTCCAAATCACAGCAATCTGTGTAAAATTCAAATGGGTTCAATAAGTTATGTGATCTGTGCACACTTAATCTTGCACATATAATTCTCTCTGTACTGTGTGCACTGTGGAAATTTGTGTGACATTAACACAAAACCAGAATTCATTCAGCCAATAGCATATTTACACTGTCTCAAGCACCATTAACTAGATAGAAAATAGCGTGAACAGCTACTTCAGATTCAGAGATCCAGTGTTTGATTAGACAGAATATCTGATGAAAAGGGATGTCGCCAAAACATATTCATGCAGAGGTGAGAAGCTCTGCCATTGCTCCAAAACACTGAGTTATACTGTAGTTAACCTTTTTTTTCATCCTTCATGAGATTTTCTCCACTGCATTAGTAGATAGTGGGTCCCGGGTGTGTTTGCTTACAAGTGTTAAGTACTTGATTATGTAAGATGGTACAGTTAGGTTAGTGGATCTGGGCCAGCTCTGTTTTGGTGGTAATAGTTATTTTTAGGGGAGGGCGCAGAGGCCAGTTGCTTCTGGCCGTTGTAGGCTGGAATGTGCTGAGATGAAAGTTGTCCCAACATCCCACCCTCTCCTGCAGCTGCTGCATTCCTGCCGACTACCCAGGCAATGTGGGAAACCTCCTTCATGTGTTAGTCTTGTGGTAATTCCGGTTCCAAAAGCTAGGGAATAATGCATCTGTGCATTTAACTCACACTGACTTCAGATGTAGTTTGATTGCTCTAAATGGTGGTAAATTCCCAGTGAGTGTTGGGGTAAACCCTTCATCAGTTTATAAATGCATTGTGTTCATAATGAAAAGTCATACTTACAAGGTACAGTGAATCTATCTTCCTCATTGGAATGGTTTCAAGACTTTCTATCTTAGCGTGTCTGGCTTACGACCCAATCCACAGTAAGCATTCGTACCCCACCTACTAAACATGCTAGTCTCAGTTAGCTATTGGCTGATGTGCTTCACTCCTCCATGCTTATCATAAGTGTTTACTTTGGCAAAAAAATGGGCAGGGCAGGTAACTGGTTTTGTTTGTCACCAAACACCAAACAGCTGCAGCCATGTACGTTTTGTACAGAGAGAAATGTGATAAAATTTTGCATGAACAGATGCTTGTGACCTCGGCTAACATCAATCTTTTAACCTGTGTATTTCTGCTACCATTACATCACAGTCTTGATATGGCAAACGACCAATGTATATATCAACAATGCTGTTTGCTATAGAGTATATTTTATTTCAATACACTAAGATGTAATGTATTGTTATACGTAATGCCATAATATACCATCATGATAAAAAAAGTATGCAAAAGTACGCATTCCCTCTTTAACAAAAGCAGCAGAAAAAAAATAACACAAAAATAACACTTTCACTTCCTGACCAAACAATCTGAAACCATATTGGGTAATCAATCTGGAACCTAGAGTTTGTTGAAGAGTAGGCATGGTCACAAAAAAAAAAGAAAAGAAAAAGAAAAGTTATCGATTTTGACAGCTTTAGTCCCAGCAATGTCAACAAAACTTTCCATAGAGGAACAACACTTGTAAGCAAAGCCCCAGACAAGTCAACAATCCTTTTGTACTTGTCACAAAGTTCGGAAACTGACTACTCTGTAAAGGTGCACCGGTCAACAAAGCTCTGCAAAAGAGTGGCTTCACTGGCTTATATGAGTGATACAAAAGAAGCCAAATCTGGAGTTTGCCAAGAAGACCATTAGCATTGCAGGACAAGCAGCTGTGTTCAGATAACCACAAAACAAAGCATTTAGTCAGAATCTAACAATGATGAAAGTAATCCAACAACAGAATCGCATTTTTCTATGAAGAACTATACGTGCCTTGCTGAAATCAAGGAGGAATGCAGAAAATCATTAAAAAAGGTATCATGTCAGAATCAGTCCAATATTGGCAATAAGACGTTAATATTAGGTTAGATTTAGGTTGTGATGTCAGGTGACCAAAATTCAATGTCTTACCGGCGTGTAAGAACAACATTATTTTGACGTCCAATAATGACATCAAATGTTGTTGATATTTGGTCGATTTTAGGTTGTGTTAGAAAGTGACCAAAATCCAACGTCTAGCCAACATCTTAAACCAACGTCATACTGACATCAAATACTGACATTTATTCGTCAGGGATGGCAAGCAAAATCCAACATCAGATAGACATTGTGGTAACGTCAACACAACGTAAAGCTGAAATATCATTACATTGATATTTGGTTGGTTTTAGGTTGGACTTTGGACATTGATGTCGGCCTGACTTTGAGTTCTGACGTCAACATGATTTTCATATTCAAACAAACTGCAATGTCCACATGACGTTAAGGTACAATGTCAGTTTGACGTCATGTTGACGTCTTGTGCTTGCTGGCTGTTTAAGGCCATTTTGGTCATCATACAGTAAACATCTGTCATCTTCTCATCAGTGACATGCATCTAAACAGTCTCTGGGTCAATGCGTGTAAAGATTTTGGACATCTTCTTGGACACTTTTAATGCTTCCAAATAGTTTGCTGCAATTATAAATCACCCATGTTTTGAGGTAGTTCAGTATGATGTGATTTACCTTCTATGTGCGATTTGATTGGACAGGAATCACAGGACTGAACTTTCTAATCCCCATAGACAAGAAAAAAATAAAGTAGTGACTGCAGGTTGAAGGAAAGTAGTGGAGTAAAAGTACAGATACAGCACTAAAAATGTACTCAAGGAGGAGTAAAAGTACACATTTTTAAAACTACTTTGTAAATTACAATTCCTGGGAAAAACTACTTAATTACAGTAATTTGAGTATTTGTAATTAGTTACTTTTCACCACTGAAATTGTCCATTTTGTCAGTAGCTTCAGGTGAGTGGAGTACATCAGAAACTGAATCAGCATCTGAATACCGCAAGTATCCACTGTAGACAGCAGCAGTGACCTTAATACGACTTATTTGCTTTTGATGCTCACATTCTGCAAATATAAGTGTCAACTCCTGATTGACTGAATGGACGGCAGTGGGCCTTGTTGAAGCTTTGCTCTGGAGGCAGTGTATGTGTTTGTATCCCTGTGATGTCAAACCTTGATCAAATAAATGCTTTGTTTATGCTGAGAAGATTTTAAGCTTTGAAACTTGTGGGATGTTTTAATGGTACAACATCTTCAAATATATCAAAAGATCAAGGCAAACTTGATTTCACATGTCATAATAACCCCTTTAATAAGGACCATTTATAGCCTTGTTTGCATCCATTCAATTATCTAATTCTGTTTGATTGAGTTTTCAGACAAAATCATTGGGACATTGCAGAACAACTATACCACATATCTACTCACAGCTGAAGGTTCATAGTCCATGTAGTGTGGCTTCACATGCTCATCTGTGACTGTAGTTCATAGTTAAAATCAATGGTATTGAATAATTTCATAATTCAGTGATACTTATTTAGAAATAACTTTCTTCAACTGTTTAGTTAATCTTCACAAATAGCCAATGGACCAATATCTGATTGTTCCCTCATCTCATATGCCTCAGGTTAAGAGTTCAACAAGAAATTGACTTATTTGTTCTCCCAAAATTCTACCCCCAAAAATCAGCTGCCGTGTCACTGTCCCAGTTCAGCCAGTTCAGGGAAGTTAAATAGGTCATTTCTATAGGATCCCATAGATTTAGTTTATCTTTCTGTTCATGTTTAATCCTGTGTGGGGGTGCCTAAAGAACTGCAGAGTAACTAAGATCACAATCCTGCCCCGTCACCATTGTCAGCACATGAAAATATTTCAGGGGAGAGCCCTGCAAGTACTGTACTGAAAGTTGCATTGTAAGCATTTACTGAATGACAATAAACTAATAATTATTATTACACTTGTCTTCTCCCAGTGATAGATTACCTAATGCATTAGAGTTCCTTTAGTATTTTAAAAGATATATTAACATGCACATTCATCAACAATTAAAACACATTTCAGATCAAATAATTAAGCAGCTAAATAAAATGTATAGAAATAAATCTATTCCAATATTCCAATTGATTTTGGAATGATGCTGTGACTCTTTCTAGGTTTATTTGGTCAAGACTTTACCATATTATTGCAACGAGGTGCTTAAGTGAAGTTTATTTATAAACTAATTTCGAGAGGATCTCGTGCTTATGATTGCTTGTGGCTGGTCCCGCATTTTTCAATTAATGATTCACCAATCAGACGATTCCTAAGCCACTATAATTACCCTAAGTTCCATATAACAGCCATCTTCGTTTTGAAAAATCCCCCCTTCCACCCCTACTCCTCCTTTCCTAGATGGCTGGCACAGTGGCCCAGTGGTTAGCAATGTTGCCTCATAGCAAGTACGTCACTGGTTCTAGTCCTTACCAAACCAGTTGACGTTTCTATGCGGAGTTTACACGTTCTCCCCGTGCTCACGTGGGTTTCCCCCGGGTTCCCCGGCTTCCTCCCACCGTCAAAAAACATGCAATTTAAGTTAATTGACTAATCCAAATCGGCACTATAGACATGCACCTAGTAAGTAGTTATCTCTTAAGAGCAATCACTATCTGTTCATTAGCTACTACAGCAGGGGAGTTCTCGAGATCTACCTGAGCTCAAACTCCACTCTCGCTCTGGAAACGGGAGGGAGCCCTGGGCTCGAGGATCTTTTGAGCTCAGGGCTTTCTCCCGGGACAGCATGCCAAACAAGCAATAATCAATCATCAGCTAAGTGAGAACTCTTGAAAGTACAACTGAAAGAACTGCATATCATGACACTTAAAATTCATACCTAGAACACTGTAAAAATGCAGGATTCCACACAATTTATTCATGTTGTCCCAACAGAAATTGGGAATTTAAGAGGATTTAACATAAAAAATTAATTTGGCCCAATAAAATCCTTAACTCATATTAAATAGGTAGTTTGAACAAGCAGCAAAGATAATTTTTGAGTAAAGATGGACAAGACATTATAAGCACAGTCTAAGCTCAGATAGTTCAAAATTAAACAAAGATCACCTTAAGGCATGTCTTGGAACTGATCTGGATTGGTATATATTAAACCACAATGTTTTTTAAAGTTTTGCAATGCATTTATTTTACAACAAAGTCCCCCCGCATTGTTATGCTAGCACGTTATTTTCGAAAGAGAGGAGTGTCATATCACTCAATCACATCTCTATGGTAGACTTCACCACACCTCTTTAGATATGATACTGCTTGTCATAATTTTGAAGTTAAGTTGTCATAACTTCTCCGCAAGCTTTACTATGACAGAGCTGAGTGCACAAAGGGTTAACAGAGAGTTTCTGAAAGTTTGAATCTCCTCCCCCCAAACAACACCCCCTGGAATGGTCTGCCCCACTCGTTCACATGACACGTGTGTGTATGTATGTATGTTTGTGAGTGAGTGAGAGAGTGAGTAAAGCATAGTGTGTGTGTTTTCTTTCTGCCATATAAAGGGGCAAACGTGCTTCGAGACGAGGTTGTGTACTATATAGTCTGTGATCTGCCTGCAAACCTCTCTTTCTTTCTGTCTTTCTTTCTTCTATACCCTCGGGACTATAAGGAGCTCTGCATACCTGACCTTTCACATCCACGGTTGGAGGAAAATTAAGCCCTTAATACTTTTTTTTGCACTGCTGATTTCCAAGATCTGTTCAGTTGCTGGCAAACATGGAAGGACTGAATGATGTTCATGACGACGGATCCTTCATGTTCACATCAGAGTCGGTGGGAGAAGGGCATCCAGGTGATTTTCAATAAATCATGCCTTTTTTAAATTAACCTCTGTAAATTGTGCTTTCAAATTTGGTAGTGCATGCCATTTCTAACAGTTGCACCATTTATTAACTCTGTACCTATATTTACTTGCATGGAGAAAAAGCCTAAAGACATGGTTAGACTAATTCACCTGTCTCGACAAGTCATTGGAGCATACTGAAGTGGTAAGCTGGTTAAGCAATGGGTCATGTAGAAGTAAGCTGGTTATTGTGGTTTAGCAACAGTTCAATAGGGTTCATTCACATTTTGACGAACAATACTTCCACAGTACCATGTGCTCAGCTGGTATTTCATTGAGTGAAAGCGTAGTAGACAAAAATAGTCAGTTGGGGGTCATGACTTTTAAAGAAGGTGTTAAATGACAATGTTTCATTGGGAGGCTTTTCTCAGTTACATATTTAATATTCAATTTATTTCATGATGAACTTAACGATAATAACAAGTTATTTGATTGTGTCACTGGCCCATTGCCATCTAGTGAGTCAATAAGTGGCGCAGTTGTATGCCAACAAATTTTGCTTCAGTAGGTTTTTTTCTGTCTCATGTGGGAACTTGCCAGACTGTGCATTTCTTATCAACCATATTGCGGTTCTCTCATGTCATACTACAAGGCCAAAGTGCTGCACTTCTGAAATGCCAAGTCAATATGATGTACATGTTGGTTTTAACAATGCATTTTTTCAAAGCTGCTTTACAGCAAACTTAATAACTCTTATTGACTTATAATGACTCTAAGTGGATAATCCAGTCTGGTTTCCTCCTAGACAAATTTTGCAACACTCCAAACTAACATGTCTGGTTCACTTGAAAAAAAATGTTGAGAGTTTCACTAATCATCTCTGATCAGTGCATATTTCAACAGATCAATCAATAAGTGTGCATGTGAAAGACCAAGAAAATCTATTCTGCAATGATCCAGACTTAAGTGATCTGATTTGTTTGTTTCATCGTATCACCTGAGATGTTATTTCTGACATTGTAGTTTCTGATGTAACTCACCTAAACAGTTGCCTCAGCTAGCAGGCCAAATATAGAGTGAGTGAATGATTCTGAAAGGACAGGACCACTGGCATTGTCCTCCTGCTGCTCATCTGTGGATTTGCTTTGTTGAGATTCCTGTGTCAGATTTAGTGAGTCTTAACTATAGGGGAGGCATTGAAACTCTTAAACTTAACTGAAACACACACTTGAACCTTAATCAGAGTCCTTACATAACTTTGTTTTATAATAGTGTGCTTTTGTTTACAGATAAAATCTGTGACCAAATCAGTGATGCAGTTCTTGACGCACACTTAAAGCAGGACCCGGATGCTAAAGTGGCCTGTGGTGAGTGAACAGTTTAATTGCAAACAAAATAAACACGTCACGTTTTTTTTCTGTATAAACATGACGTGGATATATTCGAAAGTCCACAGTCCAGCAGTTGGTCAATCTTCACTTGGTTATAGAGTGACCATTTTTAGCACCTTCTATCTGTAAAGTTTAACAGCATTTAAATGAATAACATCTCAATTTCCAAATTCAATCTCGCAATGGGTTATACAGTGATATTTCCTTTTTGTCGTGGGTCGTTTGGCTAATTATTGTTGTACTAATCACCAGAGACTGTCTGCAAGACTGGTATGGTACTTCTCTGTGGTGAGATCACATCTCGGGCCAATGTGGATTACCAGAAGATTGTGCGAGACACCATTAAACACATTGGTTATGACAACTCTGAAAAAGGTCAGGATCAACACATATTTTGTTTTTCCATGCACCACCCATTCAAATTAACCACCAATTGTTTTCCCGTTTTTACTCTTTTCTCTTCCCTGTTCAGGTTTCGACTATAAAACGTGCAATGTGCTGGTAGCTCTCGAGCAGCAGTCTCCTGATATAGCTCAGGGTGTCCATGTTGACAGACATGAAGAAGATATTGGAGCTGGAGATCAGGTTTGTACACAAAGGAACTTAAAATGTGTTCAAACAGTTCATTTGTGATCAATCTGTTCATATTGGATTTCCGTTGTGTTTTAGGGGCTCATGTTTGGCTACGCCACTGATGAGACAGAAGAGTGCATGCCCCTCACCATTGTCCTTGCACACAAACTCAATTCAAAAATGGCTGAGCTACGGCGGGACGGCACAATCCCATGGCTCCGCCCGGACTCAAAGACTCAGGTCAGCAGTATAAGAGTGAAATCAAAATCAAAACATGGCAATAGAAGATAAAAACAAATAATATACCTATTCCTACACATATGAGTGTGAGTCTTCTAAGCCACAGTGTGCAGGTTCAGAGCCCCTGACTGACATTGACCAAGCTATCTTATCAGCCGACTGTTCATTGAACCAGTACATTGGCCAATAGGTGTGACGACTATTGAGCAAGACAGTGACCATGAGGCGGTCTCTTTTAATGCTTGTAAAAAAATGACCCTCAGCGTGACATCCAGGGCCCCTGGCCCTCACTTTTTTCACAGTGGGACAGAGGACACGGCTGTGCACCCGTCAATCTCAAGAGCATGCCAGCAACTCAAGCTGGGCAGCTCTCAGGAAGCTGAAACCCCAGATCTATTTTAGAGTTCTGATATTTTCAGACCATACAGCAGGAAATGTCTTCACAATCCCCATGGTGTACACACAGATTGAAACATTGACTTCAGATGTGGCCTAATGGTTAGCAATTTGGACTTGTAACCCGAAGGTTGCAGGTTTGATCCCTAGTCCCGACAGCTGTGGTGCCCCTGAGCAAGTTACCTAACCCCTAGTTGCTCCCTGGAATAGTGAGCAATAGCAAAGCAATAGCTGCCTGCTGCTCTGGGTGTACAGTATGTTCACTATATGTGTTTTCACTCCTCAATGTGTGTGCACTTGGATGGGTTTCAATTTCAAGTATAAGTAAAAACCATACTTGACAAAAGCTCACTTCACTTCAGATATGTTCCTCTGCATGTTTTCCACAACTCCAGGTCACTGTGCACTACAAACAGGAGAACGGTGCTGTGATTCCTTTGCGTGTCCACACAGTTGTCATCTCCGTCCAACATGATGACAACATTTCACTGGAGGAGCAGCAACGTATTCTGAAGGAGAAGGTCATCAAAGCTGTTGTGCCAGCCAAATATCTTGATGATAAGACAGTCTACCATCTGCAGCCCAGTGGACGCTTTGTCATCGGAGGACCTCAGGTAAGCTCATTCTCTCTATAAACCACATGGACAATTATATGTAAACAAGAATGGTGTAGAGGCAACCAGACCAAGGAGTGGGCAACTTTAGCCCATTTCTAATCAAAATCACCTGCCTGTAATTTTTACTTAATCCTGAAGATGACGGCTGCATCCGAAATCGCCTACTACTCAGAAGGTACTGCACTTGAATTTAAAGTACAACTCGACTGTTAGAAAAGTACGTTCTATACAGTATGAATGCGAGTAAGATGAATGGAACTCGGATGTACTACATCCGCCATTTTGTCATTATCACATGTCCTACCCGCATCAGTTGCGTCGCTTCACTCCCATTCATGAATTCTCTCGCTGTGCATCAGGAGATAGCGTAGCGTCCATCCAATGCGCACTTTAGAATCTTGCCCGGGAGTAGTAAGTCATTCGGGTACTTCTCACATACTGTTTTTCCAATTCTATGAATTCGAACATACTACTTGACTCACATACTGATTTTGGTGTACTATATAGTATGGAAGTATGTGATTTCGGACGCAACCTTAGGCTGTATCCAAACACACCATCTACACCCTTGTATAGTGGACTATTTGAGGAAGCAGCCATTTCTAATGGTTCTGAAATTATAATGGACATTCTCACGTGCCCTCAATCACAAGTATACAACCCATGTAGACTCAACCGCTAGAAAAGACAAATTCAGTTCAGTGAATTCAGGTATTCCAATGACCTCCATGGCAATGTTCATTCGTGAAATTTCCCCAGTATTAAGTATTCTACAGTCAACACATTATGATGTTATAACAAAGTGGAAGCAATTTGGAACAACATGGTCAGTGCATGATAGGCTGCCAAATTTCTTCAGATTCAATAGCTACAGACCTCCAAGCAAAATGTGTCCTTCAGATTAGCTCAGGAATAGTGCATAGAGAGCTTCATGGAATGGGTTTCTATGGCCAAGCAGCTGCATCCAAGCCTTGCATCACCAAGTACAATGAAAAGTGTCAGATGCAGTGCAATAAACCCACTTCTATACATTCCATATTTGAACCTATATATTAAGATGTGGATGTACAGGCAGATGTCCCAAAACTTTTGACAATGGTCATTTTTGACCAATATAAGTTCAGATCAATGAGCTGTTATCAGCTACAATCAATCAGTTCACAAATACACAAGTACAAATAAACACAAAAACAATCAAACTGTAATTGGAAGAGAACATAATGTGATGTTCATAAGCAAATGTTTTGTAGGCCAGTAATTTTTGACTGGCAACACCAGAAAAAAAGTGTAACTTTTTGCTATTTTGTACTAATTTCCGGGTAAACATTAAAGCACACTAGTGGGATAAACAGTGCAATTTATTTACTCGCTCACTTTCCTTTGGCTTATTCCCTGCTTTATCAGGGGTCACCACAGTAACCATTACTCTGGCATATGTTTTACCTACAAATACCATTCCTGCCACAGCCCAGCCCTGAGAATACAATCCTCAGTGCTGGGAAACACATACACACTCTCTCCCATTCACACATTCACTATGGCCAATTTAGTTTATCTAAATAACCTATACTGTATGCCTTTGGAGTGTGGGGGAAACCGGAGCACCTGGAGGAATCCCAGGCAAGACACGGAGAAAAAAAGCAAACTGCACACAGAAAGTTTGGTCCAGCAGGTCCTGGTCCAGCAGGGACTTGAAATAGTCACCGTCTTGCTGTGAGGCACTTGTGCTAACCACTAAGTAAATTTATTTTCATTCATCCATTCATTCAGTCATTCATTTTCTTTTTGACTTAGCCCCTTTATTAATCCTTCCAGCTCCAACCCATCAGTGGGAAATCAATTTATATTGACTAAATTTATTTATATTGACACCATTATCCTCAAACAATGGTTTTCTCATATAAAAATGAGATGCGTGCGCTCAGATCAGTGATTGATCAATTCTAAGCAGAAATACAAAACCAGTCCTAATTGAAAGAACATAAATTGACAAATTTATGAACTGAATCAAACAATTTCTGGTAGCATAACCAGAGATTTAGACCCAGGAACACCACTAAAAGGGTGGGAAATATATAATCAGAAAACAATAAGTTAAATTATCCACTCAAATGTGAAAAAAATAACTTTTGCCCTCAACGTCCTCTTTCCTGCAGAATAAATGCTAGTATTAATTAAACCCACCTGCCGATAACTGCCTAATAATCCTTGATTATTGTTTAAAAAGACCTTGATTAGATTGTTCGGGTGTTTAAAACTGTGTTGAAACTGAACCCAGTAAGACTGTGGATTTAGGGACTAGGGCAGGGAGTTTGCAAAATGAATTCATTCATCCTTTTAAAATTTCACAGAATGAATCATTCATTTTACTCATCCTTGTGCATAGTGATTGGAAGTGTGATAAAGTTTCTTTTGGACGTTTCACTCCAGTCCACTTTTTTTTAATGCCGCTGCCTAATTACATCAGCTGAACATATTTATCAGCTGGTTGAAAATATTTAACTCAGAACTGCATTGATTGCAAAAAGATTGCAATTTACTAGTATTGTTGAAAACCATTGATTTAAAGAGTAAAATAATCTCTTTTTTCCAGGGAGATGCTGGTGTTACAGGAAGGCTTTATCAGGGGTCACCACAGTGACAATTACTCTGGCATATGTTTTACCCGCAAATACCCTTCCTGCCACAGCCCAGCCCTGAGAATACAATCCTCAGCGCTGGGAAACACATACACACTCTCTCCCATTCACACATTCACTATAACCAGTTTAGTTTATCCAAATAACCTATACTTAATGCCTTTGGAGTGTGGGGGAAACAGGAGCACCTGGAGGAATCCCAGGCAAGACACGGAGAAAAAAAGCAAACTGCACACAGAAAGGCCTCCTGGTCCAGCAGGGACTTGAAATAGTCACCGTCTTGCTGTGAGGCAACCGTGCTAACCACTTAGTCAATTTATTTTCATTCATTCATTCATTTTCTTTTTGGCTTAGTCCCTTTATTAATCTGGGGTCGCCACAGCGGAATGACCTCCAACTCATCCAGCATATGTTTTACGCAGCGGATGCCCTTCCAGCTGCAACCCATCAGTGGGAAATCAATTTATATTGAGTAAATTTATTTATATTGACACCATTATCCTCAAATAATGTTTTCCTCATATAAAAATGAGATGTGTGTGCTTAGATCAGTGATTGATCAGTTCTAAGCAGAAATACAAAACCAGTCCTAATTGAAAGAACATAAATTGACAAATTTATGAATTGAATCAAACAATTTCTGGTAGCATAACCAGAGATTTAGACCCAGGAACACCACTAAAAGAAAACAAAATATAAAATTATCCACTTAAATGTGAAAAAAATTCTTTCCTACAGAATACAGTGCTGGTATTATTAAACCCACCTGCCGGTAACTGCCTAATAATCCTTGATTATTGTTTAAAAAGACCTTGATTAGATTGTTCGGGTGTTTAAAACTGTGTTGAAACTGAACCCAGTAAGACTGTGGACCTCAGGGAACAGATTTAGGGCAGGGAGTTTGCAAAATGAATTGAATCCTTTTAAAATTTCACAGAATTAATCATTCATTTTACTCATGCTTGTGCATAGTCATTGAAAGTTGGAAGTTTCTTTTGGACTTTTCACTCCAGTCCACTTTAAAAAAAAAAAATGTTACTGCATAATTACATCAGCTGAACATATTTATCAGCTGGTTGAAAATATTTAACTCAGAACTGCATTGATTGCAAAAAGATTGCAATTTACTAGTATTGTTGGGAACCATTGATTTAAAGAGTAAAATAATCTCTTTTTTTCCAGGGAGATGCTGGTGTTACAGGAAGGAAGATTATTGTGGACACATACGGTGGATGGGGAGCTCATGGTGGTGGCGCCTTCTCTGGAAAGGACTACACTAAGGTGGATCGTTCTGCTGCCTATGCTGCACGCTGGGTAGCTAAGTCTCTGGTAAAGTCCAAACTGTGCAGAAGAGTGCTGGTTCAGGTGAGACAAAAGTTATTTTGAGGCATTGCCTTGTGTCTAGACAAAAATGTTGACTCAAGTAACACCATATTATTGCCAAATTTGATCTGACTTGGTTAAACTGGAATGGGTGAGGTGGTGTCTGGTAAGGGTCATGAATAATATATTTGCTGTGTAGGTGTCTTACGCCATTGGAGTCGCCCACCCACTCTCAATCTCCCTCTTCACCTACGGCTCATCGGAAAAAACAGAGAAGGAGTTGCTACATATTGTCAACAAGAACTTTGACCTCCGACCAGGTGTCATTGTTAGGTAATCAATTAATAAGATAATATGTTCTTTTTGTGTTCTTCAAATTCAGGAAAATGTTTTTGTTTGTTTATGACCAATCAGGGACATGTGATGTCACATCATTGATTAATCTAAAACCGCATACTTAAAAAGGATGAAAATAAAACTTCAATCAATGATCAAGATGTTAAAAGTGCAAAATGAAACCAACTTTTGTATTAAGTAAAAATAAAAAAAGATTTTGGTTGCATTGGATTTAATATAAATCCTCAATAATCACCTAAAAAATCCTTTAACATTAGTAGCATTTTCACACAATCTAAAAATAAAACAATAAAATAAAAATTTGAGTACATTGTAGGCTACTTTATAAGATGGTTTTATAATATAAGTTGTTAAATCTGCTAACACGACACATTATAAAGTGATAACATAATATAATACTAATAAAATTAAACATTACTCTTAACAATTCCCAATATCTCCTCCAGAGGGAGTTCCACTACCATCAATGTAGTCCTACTGTAACTAACGGTACTACATTGTTTTAAGCGTCCCGTGTTTTTCCTATCATTGTATATTCATGTAATTACTACATGCGCATAGATTAGTCACATAGATTACTAAACTATGCGCATTTTGGTTCAAGAATCAGGCTGTAAGGTGAAAACTAACTCACTTTCCCCTGACAGAGATCTGAACCTGAAGAGGCCATTCTACCAGAACACCGCCTGCTATGGTCATTTCGGGAGGTCAGAGTTTCCCTGGGAGATGGCCAAACCCCTCAAGGTTTAAAGCCAGAGGAGTTGCGAGCCCTACCTTCAGTCATTCAGCCACTTCAGTGCTCCTCTACCCCTTTGTTCTCTTCTCGCATACACAATATAATAGATTAGATGGATATATTGTATATGTCATGATTAAGAAATTGAATTCAGTCTTTTATTTAGAAACCTGCACGATCCCTCAAAATGGAGTGCGTCACCACGTCAATACGCATGACGAGCGATCATTCCTTAAAGCAGAAGCGCGTCATTTTTCTCTAATTCTCGTTGTCCTATGCTAGATAAGCATATGGAGACAATTTTAATGTAGTCCTAATGATTTTATAATTTACTTACCTTAAATATGTAGGCTAAGTACTGTGACTACGTGGGGCTTTCAAGTTGTCACAGCATCAACACTGGTTGGACTTTGGCGCGAGTTTTTGGCGGGTTTTCGAATCAACGCTAGACGGAGAAGGCCTAATAGTATTCGGGGAAAGTGCAAAAATAATTTGCAATATTTTGGGTGACACTGGCGGCTCAGAAACACATTTCAGCTTTTAAAAAAACAGTTTACTATGCCTATAGGCGACTTTATAATTTGTGAGTGTGTTTTGAGGAGACATACACATTATATTGTGGACCACTGAAGCTTTAGGTTTTATAGGTTCTATCTGAGAACCATATTCCTCTCATCATATACTTACAGTCTTAAAAGGGTCTAATTTGTGTGCCTATTTCTTGCACAAACATTACTTGTTTATGCCTCGTGTTGACTGTATCATCTCATTAATGTTGGATAATGAAAGAGGTATGTTATTATGAGAATATTGTTGTGTACATACAGATCCTGTTCTGTTCTTATATTAATTGTCACCACTGGAGAGTGAGCATGTATGTATGTGTGAATGTACTTCGGTTTTAAACAAAGTCAGATTTAGTTGCGCACCATTTCATGTGTCCATGGAAGACACTATGTAATTGCATTTGTTGACTTCTGTAGGTTAGACATCGGTATTAATCCTTCAAAAACACTGTAAACCATCCTATACTTCTTTCAGATTTTCAACTTTTGTCTTTAAGATTGAATTTTAAATCTGACGTGTAAATAATTGTGAATAATTAAAGTGTGGAAAATTCTTTATATTTGTCTGGTGTCAGTATGGATGTCTTTAGACACAAATAACGACTCATTTATTGGTTGATATACAGTTGAGGTCAGAATTATTAGCCCCCTCTTTATTTTTTACCCTAATTTCTGTTTAACGGTGAGAAGATCTTCTCAACACATTTCTAAACATAATAGTTTTAATAACTCATTTCTAATCCCTGATTTATTTTATCTTTGCCATGATGGCAGTAAACAATATTTTACTAGATATTTTTCAAGACACTTCTATACAGCTTAAAGTGACATTTAAAGGCTCAACTAGGTTAATTAGGTTAACTAGGCAGGTTAGGGTAATTAGGCAAGTTATTGTATAATGATGGTTTGTTCAGTAGACTATCGATAAAATGTACTGTATAGCTTAAAGGGGCAAATAATTTTGACCCTAAAATAGTTCTTACAAAATTAAAAGCTGCTTTTATTCTAGCCAAAATAAAACAAATAAGACTTTCTCCAAAAGAAAAAATATTATCAGACATACTGTGAAAGTTTCCTTGCTCTGTTACAGTAAACATACTTTGGGAAATATTTAAAAAAGTAAAAAAAAAATGTAAAGGGAGGCTAATAATTTTTGACTTCAACTGTATGACAAACAATCATTCTGTTGAATTGCACATTACAATGAATTTTAAAAACATGTACCAAATTTTGTAACAGGTCACCAATAGTTAAGAAACACCTGATGAGTCAAAAGAAGAATAAACAGATTCAATGAATTTGAGTAAACTCAAAGTCCATAGTCAGGAGCTGTGTGACAAGTCAACATGACTTGACTTAAGCAAAGTTCAGTGCACACGGTGTGATGAGTTTGATTCTGCTTTATTTCCATACATTTTAAGGCAAATTTACAACACAATCAAACATCCTGCCAAACAAAAACATTTCTGCAATCATTGATTCAGTCTTTGGTTAAAACAAAGGCACATGAAGGTATTTTTGCTTTCTGGTATGACATTAAAGGCTGATGTGAGTCTTGTTGAATGTCAGCAGGTTTGCAGCAGGTTTACAGCTATTGACTGTCAAGATTTAAGCAAACTAGTAGATAATACATGGAGGAACACCAGTCTAGGTAAAAGGTGACAGGGGAAATGGACTCAACGGACTGTATGTCAAAGAAATACTTAAAATGACAAATCTCTAATGTTCTAACATCCTTCACATTGGCATATTTTTTCCTGTTGAACATAAAATGACAATGAAAGCAATCATTTAAGCATGCACTGGCTTGTTAATTTAAAAATCCAGTTCATTGTAACTATAGGCCAGATTTACCGAACATGGCTAATTAGGGTGAGAGTGGAACTCCATTGAAGCACCAATGGGAGTAGACCTTTTGGCACAAAAATTAAAAACTCATTTCCATAGTGACTAACAAAAAGTGATTAACTTAAACCACTTAAAGGCATAGTTCATTAAAGAAATATTCATTATTTACTAACTCTTCTTGTTCCAAACCTGTAAGAGTTTCTTTCCACTTTCTACACAAAATTAGATATTTTGATTAGGAATTTTAAAAACCATTTTAGCAGCCACTGACTACTGCAGCATTTTTTTTCTACTATGGATATCCAGTTTCCAACATTCTTCAAAATTTCTTCTGTGTTCAACAACAACAAAATAAACTCATTAAGGTTTGCAACCATTTCTAGGTGAGTAAATTGTGATTTTTTAATTATTTTTTTATAGTGAACCATTAAGTTAAGACATTTTTGGGGGTGTTAAATGATGCAAATGCAAGAAAACTGAAGAAAATCCTTATTTCACATTGCATAATTAATGTAAATACTCCAAAAAATTGCATCTGAAAAGGAAACTTCTTCAAATGTAATAAAGTCATTAATAAAAAAAGTATCCTTTCCTCACTATTGCTTTTATGTTATTTCTTTAGGGGTTTTTTTTATGCCAAAAATGGTTTGCTTTAATTTATCTGGCCGAAGTCTTTTACAATAAGCTCCAAAAACACACACAAATATTTGCTGTAGCGCAGCACGTGTTACATTCTATTTCTTTTGAATCATTGTTTTAAAAGAGGAAACGGCGAAACTTCATTATTTAGAGGAAAATCACAATTTATTCTGCAGTGCTTGAATCTAAAAGGAATGGAAATTAGATTTGACAAATTCAGCCAACGGAAAGGTTCATCTGTATTTTATCCATAGCAATTGTGCTGATAATATGCAAAACGATTCTTAAGAACTATTTTATATTATGGTCACTACAATTGTAGAACTGTTCTGTGCACAATTGAGCTGCCCAATTATATGAAACATATTTACATTTCTCCATTTTATAGCCACAGGGAAAAATAGCATGTAGTTTTGAAACAACATGAGGGTGAACAGTGATTTGTTTTTATTTTTAGATAAATTGTTTCTTCAAGCAATATTAGGAATATTTTAGAGGTACATTAAAGTGTGGTTTAAATGAGAAAAATATGGGGTTATTTCAAGATAATATTTGTTACTCTAAGAAGATATAATTTAAAGTATTAGTTCAGCCAAAAATCTAATTCTGTTGTTAATTAGTCAACCTCCTATCATTCCAGTTCCTTGAGACCTTCGGTTATCTTTTGAACACAAAGCTCATTGAGCTCTCTTCTCCAAAGACAGCAAGAATCCCGACATGTTCAAAGACCAGAAAAGGAACCAAAAACGTTGTTAAAACATTTAATGTCAATTCAGTGGTTCAACTGTAAACATATGAAGCTCCATGAACAATTTTGTGCACTAAAAGTAAAGTTTCACAAACTAATTTCGAAAGGAGCATGTGATATGATTGATCGAGGTTGGTCCCCCATCCGTAATCATTAGCAAGCCAATCGGACCATTCCAAACTAAACATAAATATCCTGTCTAACTTTACTCCCCTATTTTCGTTTTTAGATTAATCCAGGACATGGCGATTCAATGGATGGCACTGTTGCCTCACAGTAAGAAGAACGCTGGTCCGAGTCCCGACTGGGCCATTCGGCATTTCTGTGTAGAGTTTACATTTTCTCCTGGTGCTTACGTGGGTTTGCCTGGGTTACTCTGGTTTCCAGCCACCATTCCAAGACATGTGATATAAGAGAATTAAATAAACCAATAGAAACAGTATAGGAGTACTTTAGTACTGAGCTTTTACCACGTGGGTATGCGCTGGTGTGGTGCGGCCTATTCCTCTAGGGCTGCCCCTGATAATTAAGGAATTGGCCGAACGACTTCTGGGAGCTCTTGAGAACTACCTGATCTCGTACCCTCTTACATGCACATTGACCAGGCGGGAGCCTTGGACTTACTTATCTCCGAGCTCAGTGTTCTCTACCAAGACAGCATGCCAAACCTGCTAACATTATGAAGCAATATCTACTGTAAGTGTGAACTTTTGAACACAATATTGACAATGTTTTTTCTCCCTTTTCTGGATCATTGCATTTTATGGAGGATGAGAGGGCTCTTGAATTTCATCTAAAATATGTCAATTTGTGTTACAAAGATTAATGAATATCTCAGCAGATTGAAACGACACGAGGGTGTGTAATTAATATCGGAATTTTCATTTTTGGTTGAACCCTTTAAGTGTGGTGGATCAACAGTCATGAGCATAGAAATAAGTTTTATGAAAGCAAGAAACAGATCTTCCTAAACACAGATAATGGAAGATATTTTCAGGACGGCACTGGTAGCATCAGATGGTGATAAGCATCAATATGGCTCTTATCCTGACAAATGAAATGACTAAACTCCCGTGATAATGATTGAAAAACAATTCGATTTTTGGTAACACTTTATAATACATGATGATGTATTAATGTGTAAACTAAACATTACTTTATTATGAATTAATGATGAGTTAATGTATGCACTAATCATGAACTAACTTGAACTACAACATGAGTCACATGAGTTCATGTGTGAAATTCGGCTACCTTAATTACTTGTTAGTACATGATTGTTTGTTAATTAATGTATTAATTACCACATTAGTTTATGCTTAATTTAACCATCATGAACTCATGATATGTTAATATATATTTATGTTGTGACTTTACTTGAAGGGGCACATCATCATTAACCCATTCTTAACTACTCATGAACTCCTTATGCACGTCCAACTAGTCAGTTTACACTGAATACCATAAGAAAAGTGTTGTGTCAACATCAGCATGAACAGGAGTTCATGAGTAGTTAAGGATGATGTGCCCCTCCAAGTAAAGTCATGACATAATCATACATTAACAGCTCATGAGTTCATGTTGGTTACATTTAGCTTAAACGTAAATGTTAACTAATACATTACTTAACAACATGTACTAACAAGTAATTAAGGTAGCCGTTATTCACACATGAACTCATGTGACTCATGTTGTAGTTCCAGTTAGTTCATGATTAGTGCATACCTTAACTCATCATTAATTCATAATAAAGTAATGTTTAGTTTACACATTAATACATCATTATTCATGTACTGTTATTGTAAAGTGTTACCCGATTTTTTTGTCATGTTGGTAGTATGAAAACATATGACCGCTGTAAACCAAGCTTCATCTGTTATTTTCCAAACAAACAAAAACAGTTATGAACTAGCAGTCCTGCTGCATGTCATTTTGTCTGCAAAAAAACAGTCTACAAAGACCCTTTGTGTGAATACATAAACTAGGCACTCTCTAAGAGGGCAGCTTTCATTGCTACGCTTCCTTGTAACCAACTCAAACACAACACATGACAGTTCCCACATTGACAGAAAGAGGGAACAATCACAATGACCTCAGGACAAACTATCTCTCTTCTTAGTTACATTTGGTCACAATGTACAGCAATACTCATTGCCTCTAACATGACTACTGGAATGGCACCAATTACTGGCGACTTAATGTTATAATAAGCTTATCCGCCTGTTTCGCGAGAGGTTTTTGCTGATCTCGTTCAGCTTTGCTCTTTACAATGCATATGAAAATATACATGCCTTGTATATTGAAGGCAGTTTTCAGATTTAGACTATAGACGTATATGTCTATTAAATAGCTGTATTTGGTTTTTGGTATAAGGCACAATGGTAATGTCAATCTCCTGAACAAGACGTTTCAGACAGCATATGGTGATTAAGGCAAAATGAAATACTTTGATCAGTTAACAGACGGACAGACAAAACATTATACGATTTAACCATTTCTACCATTGGACAAAACAAACAAATAAAACACAAAGGCACAGAAAACAGCATTTTTGGATTCATTGTCTTGAAAGGTCTGGAATTGGCACTATAACATTTGCTAAGGCACCAAGTTAGAATGCTTTAGTGTTGGGGTTTTATTAAGCAACTGATGTAGCGTTCCTCTGGTTTCACCAGAAAGTTTAGCCAACTAGTAGTTCTTAATTTATCCACTTCGAAATCCCAATGAGTTCTAAGAGACACTCCAAAACATCCAGGCGATGACTTTTGTTTTTCCCAGCATGGAAGATGTTAGATTCAAAAGGTCCCCAGAGAGTGAAGAAGTCTCTCCAAAATGTGCAAAATCAGAGCTGGATTTTTTGGCAAAGGTAAACCAGTTTCTGTTACTTTTCCTCTGCGGTTGAAGTGTTTTTCTTCTAGTGTTGAAAGAGCTTGGCGTTATAATATGGACAGACCCTCTGGTTGGTGCTGATTGGCTCCACTTAGAGAATCCATTTTGTGGTCTCGGCTTACAGAGGGTAGAGATTGTCCTCGGGCCAGCACCATCATGGTGTCACTAGATATCCCGGCGAATTCAAAAGCGAATGTGCCATAGAACAGCATAATAATGACACAGAACACCCACTCGAAAATGGCTGAAGCATGTTGCAGGATAAAGCTCTCCTGGACAAAAAACACCCCACCTGAGGAAAGTTTCGTCAAGGAATCATAGTGAACGCTGTAAAATCATGCTCAGGCCTGTTTTTATTACAGCAAGAACATGCAGGAACTCAGTGACTGAGAAAGAAAAGCATAACGAGGAAATTCAAACATTCTGGGAATGTGTGAGATGGTCACATGAGCTGACCACATGGCGAAATAACATACAGATTAGAGCTGCTAAATTCATGCATTATTAATTTATGTTAATGCATTTATTTATTTATTTGATGTTATAACTGACTTCGACTGTTGGTTAAAATTACGTCAGACAATCAAGAAACACAAATTTAATTACTAAATTAATTATTTATATGTGAATATTATTTTTATTAAGAAAAAACTAAGATTCCGCGTGAAAGTGCTTTGTTATGAATGTAATTATGGTGGCTTCAGAAAGTCAACATACTGTTATACTACATAAACTTCTTCTTCTTCTTCTGAGACTAATTTCTACATGCATCTCGTCCAAGACCGTTCATACTACAACCACCAAACTAACACCAAACCTCCAAACTGGTCTGACTCGGGGTGCTATATCTTTTCCAACTGATCGGACTTACGATTTTCCAAAAACTGACTCCAAAAATTCAGGAAAAGTCCCATTGATTTAACATTGGACCAAATTTTGTGACTTTGCGCCAGACTGTCATACAGACTTAAGGTTGGGCTCATTTAACTCAGACTACCAATCTGCCAATCACTGATGAACTTACGGCACCCTAGCTACTAGGGATGCCACAATTCTCAATACAATATTGAACCGTTCGGTACGACCTCCACGGTTCAATACGCGCTTGTGAATTGCGTTTTTTTTTTCGGTTTTACGTTTAAATAATTTATGTGCGTTTTATTTGTCTCCGAATAGACTGTTTGTGTGTGCCTGTAAGTCTACGAGTTGAGATGAAGAAACTCCTCCCCGCGAGTAAATATTCAATCACTATGCTCTAAAGTTAGGGGGCGCTCAATCATTCCACACTTTAACATGACGAAAGGCGGTGAATGAGGCAACAGTACGAGGAAGCGCCGGTGTCTTTCAAATTCGCGTGTGGGGACATTTCGGTTAAACGCTGCTTGCATAAAACATGTGCTGGATAAGTTGGCGGTTCATTCTGCTGCAGCGACCCCAGATTAATAAAGGGAATAACCCGAAAAGAAAATGAATGAATGAATGAATTATAGCTGGCAGACGCAAAAAGTGAACTTTTATATTGGTTTTGATGCACTGAGAAATAGGAGAATAGGAGAGAATATGTGATTTTGTTGTAAAGAAAATAAATACATATAATTACACAGATTTTTTCTTTCCTTAAAAATGTTAACTCTTTTTCTAAGCACTAATAATGAAGATCAATCATAAAGCTTTATTTACATTATTTAGGCTGCAGGTGTCAGAATATACATGTATAAAAGACAATTGTGGTGTTAAAAAATGCTTGATTAATTGAGTGTCGCACATGACATGAAAAAAACAAATTTGAAAAACACAAATTTCGGGCATGATTTATTCATTAATTTCCTAAAATCATTACTAAAGCATGAGCAAAGTGTCATAATTCATTTCATTGCTTTACTCAATCTTGCCGTCGTTCAAGGGCAATGGTCTAAAACTCAATTCCTGGAGGGCAGCAGCTCTGCACAATTTAGCTCCAACCACCTCCAACTCACACCAGCTTAATAGTCTCTAGTAGTCTTGAACATCTTAATTAGTTGAATCAGCTGTGTTTGATTAGGGTTAGAGCAAAACTGTGCAGAGCTGTGGGCCCAAGTGTGCCACACGCCTGCTTTTGAGTGAAGGTCCCGGCCGTTAGATCGCCCCCTGGGGGCTGGCTGCAGTACAAGTCATGAAGCCCGCCTCCTCTGTGTTAATGAATGAGAAATAAAAAAAAAATAAAAATAAAGAAATTACACTTGCAATAAAATGTCTCGAAACATGGTTTTGGTCAATTAAGGCACTGGTTATCAAGCTGATATAGGTGCAGATCTTCATTTTTGTAAACAATATGTTTTTAGCCAGTAATTTAATGCTATAAAATCTGTCATCGTGATTGACAGTTGTGATTGACAGTTTCTCAAAGCAGACCTTCGGAGCTTCGGGAGGAAACTGAAGTGTTATTATTCCATTTCTGTGGTATTTTACCATGATAAAAGGAGTTCAGCAGTGAACTATACTTTCTGACCTATGGGATCTGATGGAACACTGTTTATTTGTTAAGGTCAGGGCTTTATCGGGCTTTATTAGTTGCTGATACACGCCTAGTCATGATGGGGAAAATACAGGTGATCGCTATCTAGCAGTAATTCTCTTTATGGGTCTGAAATAATAATAAGGAACGACAAAACTAATGTTAGCCGATCTCCACATTGATCTCCTGTAATGTTATTTGAACTTGATTTAAAGGACATCTCTGACATTTTGAGTTTCAATTGTTATTGAGTTTATCTACTGAATTTGTTATAAAATATTAATATTATTGTACAAATTGACAAGGATTATTTTATATAATGCAGGGATGGGATGTGTAAATATTCTGTTGATATTGAGAAATCTTGCTGTATTTATCTTTAAAACGCATGATTTTTCCCACACGGTAAATCGTTATCTATGGTGTGTACTGTATATTTTGGGTCCTATTGATTGGTAATTAAAATTAAAAACCTTTCTAAAATTGTATGTGTTGTTCATATGTTATTGTTCATTTTTTACAAGTGTTATTTCTACCCCTATGAAGATAACAAATACCAACAACCCTGTTATAACAGAAATATTTTTTGTGCTCATAGTTGAGTCTAACTTAGGCTAGAGTGTATGAAAGAGCGTTTATTTCTGCAGTCCAACATGTATTGTCTTTATTAAATTATAGCAGGTTACATCACACAGTTTTTTTTAATAAATCACTTATTATTACGTGTTTTTAAATGTAAGTGCTTATATTTATATTAGCGAGCCTTTGTTAGAGTGCACATACGGGTGGTCAAATGAGAAGTTCGGGGGGCGTGGTTGATTTGACATACAATCGTTTGGTTGGAGGCTTAATTCCGTGGCTCAGCTTCTTGGTCTATCAGGTAGTCCCTTCTGCGCATGCCCAGGCTCCAATTTCAGCAGTCTTTTGCGTCAGTTTGTTCCCGTCATGAGGCGTTTTGCCTTCAAAGCGTCCGATGGGAAAAGGCGCTGTTGCGTCTTCCATATTTTTTACAGTCATTGTGTGGGCCTCCAGGCAACGCAGAGGCGCAGTAGGTAGTGTTGTTGTCTCACAGCAAGAAGGTCGCTGGTTGGAGCTTCGGCTGGGTCAGCTTGCGTTTCTGTGTGGAGTTTGCATGTTCTCCCTGCGTTCGCGTGGGTTTGCTCAGGGTGCTCTGGTTTCCCCCACAGTCCAAAGACATGCGGTACAGGTGAATTGGGTAAGCTAAATTGTCCATAGTGTATGAGTGTGAATGATTGTGTATGGATGTTTCCCAGAGATGGGTTGCAGCTGGAAGGGCATCCGCTGCGTAAAACATGTGCTGGATAAGTTAGCGGTTCATTCCGCTGTGGCGACCCCGGAATAATAAAGGGACTAAGCCAAAAAGAAAATGAATGAATGAATGTGTGGGCCTCCAGGAATCGAGTTTGAGACCTATGTTCTAGGCCAATCATGTATACAAAATAATAAATTAATTTATTGACAGTGTACTTTACTATGTACATTATTTAGTAAATCGAGGAAATGAATTATAAAAATCGTGTACACGATTTACTTAAAATGAGGGAACAAAGTAAGAAATTGCATGCCTGCTCTAGGACCTAATAAATCATGCCCACTATTTATAATTTTTTTATATTGTGGTCTTCATTTCTTAAGTGGTAATTTTGTATTTGAAATTGACTAAGAATGTAGAAGTATCTTGGCCACTTTATTATCAATTTTTAATAAATTGTTACATTTATAAAGCACTTTTCTGCACAGTCAAAGACTTTTACAGATATGGTGGCTTAGATCTTCCCAACATAAATTGCAAGGTTTCCGCTACATTCATTCATCCGTGGCGGGCCGCCACGGCAAAATTCATCCCGCCACGGCTACATTACAACTTCTCATTTAAAACATTTAGTCGTGTTTTTTTATACCGGGTTATAATCGCACCAAAACATATTAAAATGTAAGTTAATTATAACAGCGCAAACATTTCTGTAACCGTAGTGTTGTGCGCTATTTGTTCAACCCTTTAAGGTGACATGCTGACTGACTGACTGACAGGTGCGTGATGCGTGGGGCGCCAGCAAACACGGCGTAGCTTTCAGTTAAGATGAACACAGTTTCCATAAGTATACTTATCTTTCTGGAGTTTATAGTCGTTTCACTTTACTTCATGTCGGAAAACGCACAAAAACGCACTAAATCGCGCTTCAGCAGCGAGAGCGCACGAGAAGATCTGCACTTGAGCATGTAAATTTGAGTGCGTGCAAGAAGTTTTGTGCACGAAGAGGAAATCGGCGCGCAAGCAAAGAGATTTGCATGCTCATATTACATGAATGCGTTCTCGACTTGTAATCCTGCGTGTAATATTTGTCTTTGAAATAGTTGGCAGATCTGTGTAAAAAAAAAAAGGCTGCCGCCACAGCTGGGAAAAATTCTAGAGGAAACACTGAATTGTATAGTGACAATCTAACACTGTGACAGCCCTAATACAAATACACAACATACATAGTTACATAAAACGAGAATGACTTATAGCGTAAAAGGATACTAAGCACCAAGGCTACGAAGGCCAGCAGGGTCATGAAAAGGCGTAAATGACCCATGTTATATTCTCCCTGAGTCTTGGCCAGGCGGTAGGTCAGCGCAGACTGCAAGCACACAAACAGCATACTGGTGGGAAAGGCCACTCCTGCTCCAACATAGTGGAGAACTTTAGCGTAATCCACCTGTGGAAACACAATGACAGAAAAATATACTTAAAGAACAGATCACCAATTAACGCTATAGACACAATTAAAGGGATAGTTTCTCTATACAGTCGATTCACATAAAGGTGATAATAATGATCAGTTTCTTGTACATTTAGCTTTACGCCACAGACATTCATTTGGTTTTCCCTGTATAGTATATTCCCCTGATAGTTACTTTATACAGTCAATTTACTTAAAGAGCCCCTATTATGGGTTTTTGAAAATGACCTTCCATGCAGTGTGTAACACAGCTCTAAGTGAAGTGAAATATCCAGCTAAGGCTTAAATCTGAAAGTGCATCGTGTTTAAAACTATTGATTCATCTATGAAGGAGTCGACTCAAAGTAGTTTGAATGAACCGCCGCCGTAACGAATCTTTAGCCGCGCCGGCGTGACGTCGATACGGAACTTAAGCCCCGCCTATTTGCTGCGCGCAAACCTGGCAAAATTGAAACCCCCGGCCCCGCCCACAAACACTGTAGCAGATCTCGGTTAAATCAAGTCGCATAGACGTTGTGCTCTGAAGTGTGAGCGAAAGTTAAGTGTTATTTTCCCTACCCAAAGATGCGAAGAGGCTGTGAAGAGTCAGTGGTTGAAGTTAATTTTTGCTAAAATACTTCAGCTTTATAGCCCCAGCCTTGTGCTGTGTTCCCGTCATTTTTCTGACAAGTGCTTCAGCAATCTACATCCTTACAACGGGGGATTCATCGGCCTTTTGGTAAAGGAAGGACCAGAAAAGACTATTGATGTATGGGACTTTGCCAGAGCTTGACAGGAATTTTACAGTGCACAGTTCATGGACCCGTTTCTTTCTCAATTTCACAAGTGTAAGTAAGTGCGATTTAAATGGTTGCCTCCTTGTTTTCTTTATTTTTGTAAAATATGGTTATGATTATAATTATGGTATGGTTAATTCTTCATATTCTCATATATTCTCATATATTCTTGTCTAAAACACGCTAAAAACGTGACGAGTGCCGCTTTGTTTACGGATTTAAATGCGTTTGTGAGCTCGCGATCCACTGCCATTTGTCATTGCTATGGCCACCGTCAGCTGTTCTTACACACGTGCGGCGGTCAAGGTTCAAAATAGTTTAGCTTTTGCCACTGTGTGGATTAAAACTGAATGTGTGTCACTGTTTTTACTTATGGCTGAGAACAGAGCAATATGCTGGTGTTAAACTGCATTGCTTTAATGCACTCCTGTATTGGGCTCTCACATACACTCTGAACTCTGACTACCTTAAAATTGTTGATAAGCTGTGATGGGCATTTCTCTCTGTCTCGCGCTGAATGCAGTCAACCAATCACAACAGACTGGGTCATCGGACCAATCAGCGCAGATTAGCATTGCGCTAAGGAGGGGTTTAGGAACAAATGAATCGCTGAACGAATCATATTGGAGTCATTGGGATAATTAGGTAAAAATAAATGCATATTATAAGACAATGAAAGTGTTTTTTGACCTTACATGCATATCAGCCTGTTGTTGGAGACCCCCAAAACCAAAATCTGACCCTTTTTAATGCATAATAGGGGCTCTTTAAAGGTGATAATAATAATGAGTTTATTGTACATTTAGCTTTATGCCACAAGTATTCATTTGGTTTTTACTGTACACTATGTTTTCTCCTAACTCTCAGAGTGCTGGTAGCCCGTAGCTATGTTTCCATTCAAAGATGTGAATTAAACAGCAAAATCGCATTAAAAACTGCAAATAAAGCACTGTTTTCTATCTGATTTCATTTTTCATTCGTCATTTCCTGATGAACTGGCGTCAAATATCAAGATGAAAAATTGAATTTGTGTGGAAAGAGAAGCCACTGCAGGCCTTCTTTCTTATATAATAAATAATTTGCACCTCAGAAGACGAAACGCAATGAACTTGCAGTGGATTTTGGAGGTGTGAGACCACTCTTTGGCGCCGTAGCCACTCAAGACAGGTGGGTTATAATACCGAACCACTTTGATGACATACTATGGCTAAAGTATTTTAAAATGATCAAAACAACATTTCAGACATTGTGCAGTTTGGTCGATCTGCTGATTTGTCCTTCAATGTCTTCCACATTGGGCTCATTTTTGCTATCACATGATCTGTTGAAACAAAATCACATGACTTTTGTGATGTGCATGCGTGTTTCCATCAAAGTTTATGCACATTTTTTCTTATCAGATAAAAATTTTACAGCTAAAAATGATCTTAAATGTTCTGCTGGGAAAAAAGTCACACGCTGTATGGTAGAACTTTTTGAGTGAACTATCCCTTTAACAACACATCACATACTAGGGAAGTAGTTTAACATGTGATAGGAAATCTGTGGTTACCATTCAAAAAACTTTCTGAATTTTTTTTTCAGATGGAAAAGCCTCAAACAAACTTTGGTTCTTCCATTCTAAAAATAGCCCAATTTCTTGGAAATGTTTCTTCATTGTCATTTTTCCCAGCTGTGATTAAATCACATTCACAGAGCTCCAACTGTTCAGTACAAACTAGAATAAACATCGGTTATGGGAGGACTGATTAAAACCACACAAAACATGAGTCATATTGCAACACATTAACCACACACTGAAAACATATTTCATAGATCCAGAATAATCAGTAATCAAAGTTAAATCTTATAGATACAATCTATGATCAGTGCTATTTCATTTTATAAATACAAATTGCTCACTTTAAGTTCCAAGTTTATTTAAATGTATAAACACAAACATCCAACATATATACTGTATATATATATTTTTTTTTTCTTTCTTTTTTTCTTCTCCAATTTCTGTTTAACGGAGAGAAGATTTTTTCAACACATTTCTAAACATAATAGTTTTAATAACTCATTTCTAATAACTGATTTACTTTATCAGTAAGTAATATTTTACTAGATATTTTTCAAGACACTTCTATACAGCTTAAAGTGACATTTAAAGGCTTAACTAGGTTAATTAGGTTAACTAGGCAGGTTAGGGTAATTAGGAAAATTATTGTATACTGATGGTTTGTTCTGTAGACCATTGGAAAAAAAATTTGCTTAAAGGGGCTAATAATTTTGGCCCTAAAATGATTTTTTTAAAAGTAATAACTGCTTTTATTTTAGCCGAAAAAAACAAATAAGACTTTCTCCAGAAAAAAAAATATTATCAGACATACTGTGAAAATTTCCTTGCTCTGTTAAACATCATTTGGGAAATATTTAAAAAAGAAAAAAAATTCAAAGGGGGGCTAATAATTCTGACTTTAACTGTATGTATGTATGTATGTATGTATGTATGTATGTATGTATGTATATATATATATATATATATATATATATATATATATATATATATATATATATATATATATATATATATATATATATATATATATATATATATATATATACACATATATATTAGCTTGAAACTGACTGTGTCAAAACAGGAAAAAGTATTTCCGTACAGTATGCCTCACTGGAACTGGTCAACTTATAAAACCACTGACTCAAAATGGTCATATTGGGAAACACAACAAAATTGCTGTTTATGCTGATTTTCCATTTTTAAAGCTGCAAGCATCGCTGTGCTCGCCACACATGATTGTGGTGTGCTTATGGTCTGAGCGCTGGAGGCAGAGAAATGTGACTTCACAATGCCACATCACACACACACGCAACCTGAGCCAGATCCACACCACCAGCAGAGGGCACACTCTGAAAGCTTACTTGAAAACTGAATCAATGCATCACAGACTTAGAGGTAACAACAACTGATTATGGACAGATTTCAGATACATATATACATATACACATACACATATATACACAATACTACAATACAATTTTTTTATTAGTAATGACAACAATTAAAAAGTATATATTAGTTAAAATAACATTTTTATAAACAAAATGACTGCTAACTGCTACTTTCAGGTCAGACATCTTTATTTTTTAGTCTTAAAGGGGTAGTTCACCCAAAATCTTTAAAAATTCTGTCATCATTTACTCACCCTTTACTAGTTCTGTTTGACTTTCCTTTCTCTGTTGAACACAAAAGAAGACATTTTGAAGAATACTGAAATTGGTAACCATTGACTTCCATAGTATTATTTTGTTTAGAAGTCAATGGTTACTGGTTTTCAGCGTTCTTCAAAATATCTTCTTTTGTGCTCAAGAAACTGCATTTTATAAAAAAAAAGGTCTTTTTTTCTTTTAGCATTTGAAAGGAAAAATGTCAAACTGTGATGTAAAAAGCATTACTTTCTGCTTATTTTTTCTTTTAAAGTTGATTGTGGAAAAAAATAGATATAATAGGAAAATCAGGATTTTGCTTACTGGGGGGGGGGGGGGGGTCTACCTCTCCATCTATCCATTCTAACTTACTTTGCATTTATTCTTTTATTTCCTTCTGACACACAAACAAAAGCAAAGTATCAAATGATGCGGGAGGAACTTTGGAAACCATAAATCAACTCCAGGCTTTGTCAGCGAACCACTGATTATCTCAGCAAATGATATCCTGTATGTTCCCTTCAGGCGAAGACTTCCCCTTCACTTCTGTGTCTAAATATTAAGCTGCCGCTTTTCTCGCACTGTCATTTGGACCAGGACATGTTCTCAGCTCTGTAATGAGCAAGCTATGTAATGCACATCTCAGGTTTAAAGCCATCTGAAAGCTTCCTTATGTGGGAAACATACAATGGATGAGTCTGCGGTCATGTGATGTTTGCCATCAAAATACACTTGATGTGTTATTCTAGTCAGACAAAAAGACACTCATGTTTCACCCTCAAGTAAACACCTAAGTTAACAGTTTAATTTATTGTAATTTATAGTATTAATTTATAGTTACGTTTTTTTTTAAAAGAGAAGACATGGGGACTGCATGATCAGGTTTGATCCTAAACATGAAGGATTTTATTAATTTGGATTAGAAATATGGGTTTCTTAAGACATACATCCAGTTTTACAATAATATTTACATTATCTTAAATATTTTATAAATAATTAAATAAACAAATAGGACTTAATGCGCAAAAGTTGTGTCATGTTCTGAAATGTTCGGCAGTAAATTTGTTCCTACCAGTGTTGAGGAGGTTACTTTGGAAAAGTAATAGATTACGGATTACAAATGACCCTATTTAAAATGTAATAAGTAGTGTACCTTTTCAATTACTTTATAAAAGTAAAATAACTGATTACATCTGATTACTGTTAAGTTTCTAATGGATATTTTCAACTAAATAATTTTCAGGCATTTATACCAAGCAGGTGTGACCTTACAGTAGCTCTGTTTACTGTTAGCATTTCAAAATCTTTCATCACTTGAATTAAGATTATATTCATTTAATTTTAAAGTACAGCCACCACAAAACCAGACCTTAGCAAAAAAAAATGTTTACTGTTGTTACAAAATCTGAATTTTAGTTAGTTGTGCAGGGTGATTTCTGTGGCATTTGCAATAAAAAAATACATCTAAGCTAGTTTTGCAACTTTCATTTTTAAATCAAAGCAATTTAAATCCAAGTCAATCAGATCTCAGTAATCAATAAAACTGTCAATGAAACATATGAGGCATAACTGTTCAGTTCAGTTATTTACTGTAAATAATATGCTGTACTATACAGAAACAAATTATAGTATATAACAGCAAAAACTAAAAATCCAAAAAAAAAAACAGGTGTTACACATTTAAAATACTATAGTAATTTATAGTAAAGGGAAATATTTAGGAATAAACATTATATTGTATATATATATATATATATATATATATATATATATATATATATATATATATATATTTAACTCTTCATTAATGAATGACACTACATAATGTAGTATCATTAGTAACCATCAAGGAAATTTCTCGTGTTAGCCTAATTGGTTGGGGACATCACCGACCAGAGCGAGAGGTGGCAGTAACGCACCAAATAGTTTGTTGTCGACCACCGTATTACAGGAAGAAGAACAAATTACCATTCTCGCCATCATATGGATTTACTTTCATTGGTTAGACACCGGCCTCACAGCTCTGTGAATGTCGGTGCCGTCACTTATTCCGCGATCGGTAAATGTAGCTTGTGTTGACGCTACTGCGCTACTTCACTAATTAAATAGCTTCGCTACTGTGAAAAACTATTTGATTTATAAAGTAGCGACGCTTCTGAAAAATGTAGTTAAGCTAGTAGTGTCACTACTTGTAGCATCACTACTTGAAGCCCTCAGACTGATTGTAGTAGCCTAATGCTTTCAGCGGCAGAGAGGATTAACGTAACTGGTAGACGTGGTGCGCCGCAATCAAACCGGAAAACCAATCAAAAGCATCAGAATAGCACCGCTTTAATAAATGACCTTAGCAGAAGGCATCGTGCATATCAAAAACAGGCATAGCAACAGATTAATATTATTCAACATATTTAGATGTAACCCCATTTGTAATCTTTAACATTTTCATAAGTAACTGTAATTTAATTACACATTTTTTCTTAGTAACTGTAACAAATTACTGTTACTTTTATTTTGTAATTACGTAATGCTGTTACATGTAACTAGTTACTCCCCAACACTGGTTCCTACTTGCAAAATTGACATCATTGAACGTGTATAAAGTAAAAAAGGTAATAAAAAACAATGTGGAACAACGAAATCATAAGTCCAAGGCACCCAGGAGAAGGATAAAGGATGTACATGGTGATTTAACAAGCTATATGTTCGGATGGGATGTAAGACTGAAATATAGACGGTCAACAATGAAGTTGAGTGCTGATGTAACTGTGATTCATTCTGTATGTCACTGATGACCTTGTGGGTATTACAAACTAGATAAAAAGAGAACGCACTCTGTTTCGGCGTCTCACTCTCTGCAGAAACCTGCATTGCTGTATGATTGTCTGACCTTCTTTGCAAAGAATAAAACCTTAAAAGACACTTTGGGTAAGAATTTGTCTTTTTGACCACTGAGAGAGCCTCCAAAAAAGAAAATTGCCACAACAATTAGAATTTTTTTTTTTTAAGTAAATAAAGTGAATAAAGAATTTAAAAAAATTAACTTACTTTAGTGTTGTTTATCTTTATGAATCCCTTACCCAAAGAGCACCGACATATTAATTACCCCTAAAGCACTTTTGGTTTGATTTTGGATTTGTGGAAAATTTGTGGAAATCAAATACAAGATATTTACTTGATGCCTGAAATATTAAATCAGGGTTTGTAAAGGCAGAAACTGTTGAGAAATAATCATATGCATACAAATGTCTGCAAATAAGCAGTAATTAAAGATCCAGAAGGTGATTCAATTCAATTCAATTCATGTTGATTTATATAGCGCTTTTTACAATGTAGATTGTGTCAAAGCAGCTTAACATAGTTCTAGTAAAGTCCAGATTTTAGAGTTGAAGTTCAGTTTAGTTCAGTTCAGTGTGGATTAAATTTCACTGCTGAAAGTTCAAACACTGAGGAGCAAATCCATCGATGCGCAGCTCCACAAGTCCTGATCCGAGCAAGCCAGTGGCGAGAGTGGCGAGGAAAAACAACTTCACCAATTGACGAAGTGAAGGGAAAAAACCTCGAGAGAAACCAGGCTCTATTGGGCACGACCATTATTCTTCTGGCCAAGCTTTCTGTGTGGAGCTGCAGTCTAGGCGCCGGAAGCTGGAGAACACTGGACTTCCATCGTGGAGAACGCTCAGGTTACTAAAGTAACCCTCGTTCCCCGAGGGGGGGAACGGAAATGCTATGTGGAAAAACTTCCACTATGGGGATTTCGTCAGAATCCAATCATCTGAAAGAGTATAAAAACGGGCCAATGAAATGCCAATGAGTTGGCAGCGTCAGCGTGCACAGCTGTCTTGAATGACAATCAGTCTGGCATAAAAGGCTAGCATGTGCTCAGCAACGCTATCCTTTTCTAGCTGAAGAGGCTTTCACACTCAACAGCTAAGGGACAATCATTGTGGCGAAGGAACATAGCATTTCCGTTCCCCCCCTCGGGGAACGAGGGTTACTTTAGTAACCTGAGCGTTCCCCTTCGGGAGGGGAACTTCAATGCTATGTGGAAAAACTTCCACTATGGGGAAATTTATGGAAAGCGCCACAACGAAAGAACCTTACCATGTCTCCAGTGAGGGGCGCGCCACGCAGTAGTACGAGCGCACCTGCATCGCTGGAGACACAGTCCTCCAACGTGTCCCCTGGCCCTTACTTACCCTACTTACCTTTTCTGGTTTAGATATACTTTTCGGGGAGTCGTAAAATACACCTAGTAGTTTCTAGGAATTTTTAAATACGACAGTACGTTGGGAAAGCGTTCAGTCCCGATAGGGAGGACGCTGCGGAGGCCACCTGCTGCCCGGAGGGGGAGACCTGGTGGCAAAATAGCATATGGACTAGCCCTGAGAAGGGGGAGTGCACATATGAAGAGGTGGTTAGCGGGGAGGGAAGACACGAGCCCGCCTAGGAGGGGGGACTACATCGTGGCTGAGTGAGCGTATGGGATCGCCAGCGGGGATCGCACATAGCAGGCACCTATACCCAGAACGCGGGATGACCAGCGGGCATACCTACAACGTAATGGGCCAACATTTGACTCCTCCGCTGAGTCAGATGCTGGGGGCCTCGGAGGAACTCTGCAGGGTTCGCCGAGTGGGGAACTCAACTGACAAAGCGAGAAAAGCGCACGTATCTCTGTATTAGAGAGAAAGGCGCAGCAAGCGTTTTACAACACCTAACCGAATTTCCTCATTCACCGCTCGTGAGGAAATCAGTTCACTCGAAGATAAATCTCACAAATGCTCAGGTGTCGCCCAGCCCGCAGCTCTACAATGTCTGTTAGAGAGGCGCCGCGTGCTAACGCCCAAAAGGATGCGCGCTCCAAGTGGAGCGCGCTCCGAGTGGGGGACACGGCTCGCCCTAGCTCGATGAGCGAGGGAGATGGCATTCACTGTTCAGTGGGCCAACCTCTGTTTAGATATGGCACTTCCCATCTGCCAATCACCGTAACATATAAGAGCTGCTCAGAGGATCTAAGCTCTGAGTACGGTCCGTTATAATACGCAAGCGCGAACCGGACACCGCAATAAAGGGGCTGGGTCTGCCTCCTCCGTGGGCAGCGCTTGCAGGTTCACTACATAGTCTAGACGAGCGCTGTAGGAACCTAGGGCACCTAGGTGGGCCGGGGTCTCAGGTAAACGTGAGAGTGGGCCGGCCCAAAACGCTGGCACATTTCGCTGACCGAAAATGCCTCCAGATACCCGCCCATTTGACCGATGCCAACGCGACCAGCAGAGCTGTCTACCTGGACAGAAATCATATAGATACTGAGTCGAGTGATCGAGCAGACCTCTCCTAAGAGAGATCTTCAAATGGGTAAGAGAGGGGACAGGATATATATCTACGTCTCGCGCCTCTGGGGACTGGATGATGAGGCGATGCTTTCCCAGCGCGCCGCCATCGCCGCATCCTCAGAGCGGGGATGATCGCCACGCCAACCCCTCAGTGCGGAGGGGACAGCCTTGGCTCCAGCCAACTGAAGGAGGATAGCATCACACTGATCTGGCATGTTTGGGGTTTCCTTCTCGGAGAGAAGTACACCACACAGCGAATAGACTCCACATCAGGGCATAGGCATGCCTCATAGAGGGTGCTCTAGGCCTGAGTGATGGTGTTAACCACCTAACGGTAGGTCACCTAAGTCCTCCGAGCTCCATCTATGGGCCACACGTGATGTCCATAGAACTGGGCGCGGGTGCCAAACGGTGCCTGTCCCCAAAAAAGAAGTTTCTTCCATGGGACATGCCAGGGAGGGGCCATCACGAGGAGAGAGCTAGAATACAGGTTTGATTGGGCCTGAGAGGCGCAATGCATAGACCTGTTCCTCGTCCTCCCTGACTTTACACAGCATCTGTGCGAGTAGGCTCACTGGAGAAATGCGTATTACGCACGCCCCGGGGCCAGCTGTGTAGCCAGTGCGCAGAACGCACCCATAACAGCTGGACAGTCGGGGGTGGAGCCTCCATTCTCCCAGGCGAACTGCCGTGAGAGCGCAGCGGCTGCACGGTTGAGCTCGGCGGGGAAAAATGGAATGCAGCGATTGCCGCGTATGACTCCGGGGGAGCAGACGGCGAGCGAGCTGAGACATGCGGCGACAGCGAATATCTCCCTTGCGGTTGATATACACCATCGCCACCATGCTGTTCGTCCTGACCAGCACGTTGTTCCCTTCTAACACCGGTAAAAAACGGTGCAGCGTGAGATACACTGCCAACAGCTCCAGGCAGTTAAGATGCCAATGCAACCAGTTTCCTACCACGGAACCACAGCTGCATGCCCGCAACACACGGCCCCCCAGCGTGAACTGGAAGCATCCGTCAAACGACGACATGCCTGGACGCTTGTTCTAGAGGCCCGCGGGCCTGTAGAACACAGGGTCCATCCAGAGGCTGAGGGCGCGGCGACACAGCGGAGTGACAGTCACCCGGTGCGCGCTCGCGTGCCATGCGCGTCTAGGGACCCGATCGTGAAGCAAATGCTGAAGTGGTCTCATATGGAGCATCCGAGCGGCGAGACCGCGGCTGCGGATGTCATATGCTCCAGGAGCCTCTGAAATAATATCAGTGGGACCACATTTTCCTGTCGAACTCTCTCAGACAGGCCAGCATCAGCCCGGCGCGCTCTCGGGGGAGGCGCGCCGTCATGGTGATCGAGTCCAGCTCCAACCCGAGAAAAGAGTTGCTCTGCACGGGGGCGAGGCTGCTCTTTTCTCGGTTGACCTGAAACCCCAATTGGTCGAAGTGCCGAAACACCCTGTCTCTGTGCGTAATCAATTAATCCCGCGAGCGCGCTGAAATCAGCCAGTCGCTTGAAATAATTGAGTATGCGGATGCCCGCAAGCCGAAGCTGGGGCACCCTCCGCGAGCTTGGTGAAAACCCGCGGAGACAGAGAGAGCCAAAAGGGGAGGACTTGTACCGCCAGACTCGACTTCAGACGCAAACCGCAGGAAACTGACGGTGGCGTGGAAGTATGGAGAAAGTACGCGTCCTTCAGGTCTACTGCTGCAGACCAATCCCGAGGACGAACGCTCCGGAGGGTGCGCTTCTGCGTAAGCTTTCTGAACGGCAGCTCGTGAAGCCAGCGGTTCAAAAAGCGCAGATCAAGGATTGGCCGTAGCCCACCGCTCTTTTTGGGTACGATGAAGTGCGGGCTGTAAACCCGCTCTCCATCCCGGCTGGAGGGACCGGTTCGATTGCATCCTTCGCCAGGAGGACAGCAATCTCCTCTCGCAAGACAGGGGCGGACGCAGGGCTGACCCTGGTGAAATACACACCCGTGAACTTGGGAGGCCGTTTCGCGAACTGAATCGCGTAGCCGAGTCTGATCGCGCGGATGAGCCATTGCGATGGGCTGGCCCGCGCTAACCAGGCAGGCAGAGCCCTCGCAAGTGGCTTCGTCCGCACGATCGCTGACGTACCAGCGGTGGGGCAGCGCGGAGTGGGTGGGCTCAACCGGGAAGCACTGGGGTCCCACAGGAGAGCAGGAGGCAAGAGCTTCGCTCTTGTCTCGCACCCGTACTCCGGAGGTGGGGCTGGGAGGGGGAGAGAAAGGAGACCGTTCTCTCTCGCTCCGCGAGCCACTGGCGAAGTGCACCGATCCTGCGAGCTGGAAAGCATAGCGTCCCAGACTGGCAGTGTTCGGGCTGTCACATCCGGGGAAGGGAAAAAATGCTCTTTCTCTGAGGTTTTGATAGCGTTTTTTTAACGCTGTTTAGAAGAAGAGCCCCGCCCTCCAGCGGGGAAAGAGCAAATTTCCTCCTCTCCAGATGGCCCGTCTCAGGGACGCTTCGCGGTTCGTTTACCGAACTTAGCGGCGCCCTGGGGCGGGGAGCGCTGGTTGCCTGCGAGATGCTCGGCGCAGCCGCTTGGCCAGAGGCGCAGGCGGGGGCGACCGAGCAAAGCCGCAGGCGGGCGCTCTCGGCGTGAAGCAGTGGATGTGGATGGCTCGGCGGGGAGGAGCGGTTTTACGATCCCGCCGAGAGATGGTATTACCCATCGCCTCCGACTGCTCGCTCACCGGCGTGAATTCCTGGGCGAATTCACTGACGGTGTCGCCGAACAGGCCAGCCTGGGATATGGGTGAGCTAAGAAAGGGAACTTTGTCAGCATCACACAGATCACCAGGTTTAGCCCGTGGTGGCGTTCCTGGGCCACTAATGTGACCATCGTCCTTCCCTGGGGCACACACAGCCGACTTCAGTCGATAGCTGTGCGGAGCTCATGCTCAGTCCTGGGTCGGAACCATCCCCGCGCAGCTGGGCCAGCGCCTGCGCTAGGGAGCGCTGGTAGGTGGCCGTAGCATGCATGGTGAGGGCGGAGGCGCACGCAGCGCACTGCGTGGGCTTCCTGTGCACATCCAGGAAGAAGGGGACGTGGAGGCTTAGAAGGTCTTGCCTCCTTTATCTCCTCCACATCACACCCCTCTAGTCGGTCCGTCCGCGGGGCTGGGGGATAAACCATCTCCAGACCCACGGCCGAAACAGCCTGGGAAGCACGGCTGCAAAGTCTGCTTCTGGATTCGACGCCACGCCCATCATCCCGGAGGAAGAGAGCAGGTTCGAATCCTCATCAGACAATGACAACCAACCCTCCAAGGATGGTGAGGATGAAAGCGCACGCAGATCGGGCAGAAAAAAGTGCCCTCCAAGACTGCGTGAGCTTACTGCGCACTTTCCGGGAAGAAGGGGACGGAAGGCTTAGAAGGTCTTGCCTTCTTATATCCTCCACATAACACCCCTCTAGTCGGTCCGGCCGCGGAGCTGGGGGATAAACCATCACCAGACCCACGGCCGAAACAGCCCGGGAAAGCACGGCCATCATGTCTGCTTTTTAGATGCCAACACCGTGCTCTCCACCCCGGAGGGAGGGAGCGAGCGGGTTCGCATCCTCATCAGACAATGACAGCCCATCCTCCGATGCAGCGATGGACATCTGATCCTCGGTGTCATCAAGTGAGAGGGCGACCACCCGAGGATGGAGCGCTTCTCTCACCTGAAGCTTGGATGGAGCGCGTGGAGGAGCGAGAGGTCCGCGAGCCCGAGGGCGGCGGATTTACTCCCACTGAAACCCTCAGATCTGCCCGAGTGCCAACCGCAGTGCGGGGGACAACTGGGGTGGGTCGCTCTTTTGCAAGAGCGAGCCGCGATCTTAACTGCGCAGCAGACATGACATCACAATGATGGCATGCACTGCCCGCGAGCACCGCATCAACATGCTGGACCCCCAGACATGAAACGCAGTGCTCGTGCCCATCATCCGGGGACAGGAAACCACCGCAACCAGAAACGCACGGTCGGAGCGACGTCTTGAAAAAGACGCGCTGCACAACCGTGTTGCTCTTTTAGGAAACTTGCTTCCTATATACATACCGCTCTTGGAGGACCGGACCCAAAGGACGCCAGGCAAGGGAGAACAACCCAGCTCGACCATCTGCCACTGCGTATACACGCTCTGGACCGGGAGAAGCTGCTTCTCGATCTCTCTCTGTAGACACAGGTTGGAGATACCCTCATAGACTCTCTCAGAAGCTCGTGAAAGGCTCTGAAAGCGAAAAGGATAGCGTTGCTGAGCACATGCTAGCCTTTTATGCCAGACTGATTGTCATTCAAGACAGCTGTGCACGCTGACGCTGCCAACTCATTGGCATTTCATTGGCCCGTTTTTATACTCTTTCAGATGATTGGATTCTGACGAAATCCCCATAGTGGAAGTTTTTCCACATAGCATTGAAGTTCCCCTCCCGAAGGGGAACTTCAGGTGTGAGGTGTGATTGCCTTCAGAAACATTTTGGTATGCTGGTTGAAAGTCTCTTCACATCCCAAAAACACTCACAAAGTTAAGTTTAAACGTATTTATATATACATACATTTATTCTGGCGTAGTACCATAAAATAGCGACTTCTTTTCTACAGTTTCTTCTCCTCAGTGTCAGTATATTGCGCATGAGCACTGTGCAGTGACGTATCAAAACACTTCTATACAGCTTAAAGTGACATTTAAAGGCTTAACTAGGGTAATTAGGCTAACTAGGCACGTTAGAGTAATTTGGCAAGTTATTGTATAACGATGGTTCGTTTTGTAGACTATCGATAAAATATATAGTTTGAAGGGGCTAATAATTTTGACCTTCAAATTTTTTTATTTTTTTTATTAAAAACTGCTTTTTTTCTAGCTGAAATAAACAAATAAGACTTTCTCCAGAAGAAAAAATATTATCAGACATACTGTGAAAATTTCCTTGCTCGGTTAAACATCATTTGGAAAATACTTTAAAAAGACCAAAAATTAAAGGGGGGGGGGGGGGGATGGGGTGTTGAATAATTCTGACTTCAGCTGTATGTTAGACCAAGGGTGATGCATGAACAGCCTAATAATTAGTTTTATTAAATCATTCAATTCCGATATATTCTTTGCTTTATATTCCCTTTCAAAGTAGTCTCGAATTTGCAGGTAGCGGTAAAAGTCCTTATTGTCCAATTTATTATCATTTTTTAATTCTGAAAAACATTTAAATTGTCCTTGAGCCACAAATGTACATAAAGCAGTTAATCCTTAGAAACATTCATTTCTATGCGTGTGGACGTTTCATAAAGCATTTCAATTCAGTATGTTCATGTTTAGGATTATTGCATGATGAGGCCTCTGCACTCTCAACTAACCACAGTTGCAGAACTGCAAGTGCAGGTTATTTTCTCAAGCCTTGGGCTGCCAAATTAGCAAAAGAAAATCTTTCATATGAACCTGCTTTAACATGTGGTTGAATGCCTGCCCTACAGGGAAAAAAAAGAAAAAAAACGTGTAGATCTATTTCTCCGGCTCCTCAATTTTGCAGATGGTACCTCGAGTACAATAAAACATTTTTTAAACAGTCTGCCAACACATAATAGGCCTGTCAAAACTAAATCTTAATCAAATTACGTAATATCCGACTACTCAAATTCAAGTCAGGTCCTGCAGTAATTCAGCATCTCAAACATGCGTCATGTTTTAAAGACAGTGTGAGAAGTTAAATGTAGTTAAACCTTGAACTTTGTGTTTTGCTGAGCTCCGTTTAACTGGTTTTGAATACATGACGGTGTCCCGTGTGAACACATCTACTCATTCTGTGCAGTCTGCTTTCTGTACATGTGGTTTGGCAAAGCCTGTTGCCTGTAGTAGCAGTAATAGTAGATCTGCAAAGGTGCAGAGGCAGAACTTCAAGTTTTAAACTGCTCTGATTTACACAGGGCACCATTAACTACTTTTAGCAAAGATCTTTTTTTTCTGTAATAACCACTCTAAATTACTGTTAAATTGCGCCTCCTGAAAAAAAACAGAATTTGCTGTAGGTAATTTATTCATCATGTGCATGCATATTTTTTTTTTCTTCAGGGGCCCCTTCCTCTGCTCTGGGAATGCAGAAGGAAAGATCTTCACAGGCTGGCAGAAGGAATCTACAGTTTGCTTTGGCAGCCAGTAGCTGTCAGATCATGAGGACCAAGACTGGGTGAGAAGCTCAGTGCACATAAACGCACACACACTCACAGATGTATTTGTGAATTGTGAGGACATTCCATATGTTTCCAATTTTTGTATACTGCACAAACTGTATTTTCTATTGCCCTGCCCCAACCCAACACCTAACCCTACCCCTTAGAGGAGACTGTGTGCAGTTTTACACAAAAACAAAACGTATGCTGCGTTCACACTAGACATGGAAAAAGCGTCAAGCGCGAGTGATTTACATGTTAAGTCAATGCAAAGACGTGAATAGACATCCTGCGGCGAGATACGTGGGAATGAGGCGGCGCGAATGACACAATTCGCGCGAATGAAGCGTCGCGAGTTGAGCGCTTTGCATGATTGATGTGCTTAACACGCGTATCGCGTGTTTCGCGCAAATCGATCGAGTTTGAAAATCTAAACTTCAGCGGACATTTGCGCCGCGTTAACCAATCATGTGGGAGTGTGATTACGACATAGCGCCTGTTGTTGGTGTCCCGGGGGAAAATCCTCCTGCCGACACACAGTTCATCGAACTGGGCTCGGCTCAGTCAGAAGTACCGCTGAAAGCTTCCATCATCAAAGTGCTTGGTGCACCTCTGAAAGGATCTAGTGGACTCAGACACGGCTCCAAACGAATCGACACTGTTTTTCAGCCTTCATAAAGCACATAAACACAGCTATTCTCTCAATAAAATCCATGCTAGCCATTTAGCAATGAAACTAGAGTCACCGGGCAGACAGAAGCTAATCCGCGACCCAGTGTGAACACAGCATTAAAGATGCAGTATGTAAGTGACGCTGAGTGGTTGAATAGGTATTGCACCCCTAGTTCAAAACACAAGCAAAAGCAGGTTGCCAGATTGACGACACCAACAAAGGCCGATTTAAATCGTGTTCTAAATAAAAGCAACGGCACGCGATAGAAGGAATATTTTCTATATTAAAAGGAGTTTTGTTCTAACCAACACCTGAAATCTATATTTTAGAAACAGCTTCTATTTCTCGCAGCTGAACAACAGAAAACTGACAATGATCACCTCAGGTACACCTCATGTAACGTAATGTAATGTGTATTTATATAGCGCATTTATTGTGTATGGCCATACACCCAAAGCGCTTCACAATCATCAGAGGAGTCTCTCCACACCACCACCAGTGTGTAGCATCCACTTGGATGATGCGACGGCAGCCACAGGACAACGGCGCCAGTGCGCTCACCACACACCAGCTATTGGTGAAGTGAAGAGACAGTGATAGAGGCAATTCGGTGGATGGGGATGATGAGGAGGCAATGATGAGTAAGTGCCAATTGAGGGACTTTGGCCAGGACACCGGGGTTACACCCCTACTCTTTTTACGAGAAGTGTCATGGGATTTTTAATGACCACAGAGAGTCAGGACCTCGGTTTTAACGTCTCATCCGAAAGACGACGCCCACTGACAGTGTAGCGTCCCCTTGACTTTTACTGGGGCATTAGGACTCACTCCGACCACAGGTTGAGCACCCCCTGCTGGCCTCTCTAACACCACTTCCAACAGCAACCTAGTTTTCCCATGTGGTCTCCCATCCAGGTACTGACCAGGCTCAGCCCTGCTTAGCTCCAGTGAGTAACCGGTCTTGGGCTGCAGGGTGATATGGCTGTAGCAATGTGCTTTATTCCGTGTTAAATGCTAATAATGTGAGTTTGAATGCCATTTTACGAGACATTTATTGCCATACTCCTGAAAGCAGCAGCAGATAGTTCACCTCAGGTCTTGAAAATAAACCATTTGAAATTGAACTTTAGAACTGTCACTCAGTGACACACATTAGTGGGTCAGCAAGTACATTTTATAATGTTAAAGAGGTTTAATATACATTAATTAGATTATAAACCTTACCATTTTGTTGGAGTGCAGTTAGTGCACTATTTTGTGCTTCTGAATGGTTGTATTTAAATTTCTGTCATGTTTCGTCTGGTGCAAACAGGTAAATTGCTCATTACAGCAAATCTTATGACATAGTGTGTTGTTAAGACTTGGTGTAATGAATCGGAAACCTCCCGCTCTCCCTCGTGATAGCAAATACGGAAGTAACTGAAACTGCAATTCATCGGAATTCCGCTAGTCCTGGCTCCATAATACTGCAGATTTTTATTGAACCCACTTTTAAAAAGACTTTACAGCAGACAAAAAGGTGTTTACAGCCTGGTACAAAGAACGATTTTGGTTCATATAGCTAATATTACCCTTCATGACAACTGTGAGGCGGGTGAATGTTTTTCTAACTCATCCGTTTCTTTATATTAGGTTATATAAAGCCTGCATAATTAAGGGCGTGGCCACTTGAGTGACAGCTAGGTCTCGCTGGTCGCCATCAATTCATCTCAGCTGATTCTAGCTGATTAGCTGATGAACTCTGTTTATACATCGTATTTTAGTTTTGTTTAGTGTTTCTTTACACAGTCAGTTGCCTTTTTGAATTATTTCTTACAATTATCAGATGATATGCATGCTGTGTGCACTTAATTGTGCTCACAAACCATTCCCGTGGCCTCCATTACCCAGATGAGTGAAATTATATACTTATATACCATCTCTATAAATGTATTTAAGATCATTTATCATTTATATTTTTCTTTAGACCTGTAAAGCACTCCAGAATCTGATAGATTGATTAGCTGTAGGCTCTAGAACAGTCATCTGAAACGTTGTCATACAGTGTTATGCCTGGATTTCATTAACAGCTTTGCATTTACTAACACAGACTATATTTTAAGTGTTTGGAAGTAATTCACATTTTCCTCCTGTAGAAAAACGTCATAAGAACAATGTTTAGTGGCTCAATGTATTACAACAGTGTTTTTAAAAGTCTGAACACTTTATTGATATGGTGTACAACTAAGCACATGTGGTCAGAACACAAACGAGTCGCAGGTATTGAAGTATGAAGTCTAATAACGAAGTTTGTCTAAGCAAAATGCCAGCAGGCTTCTGTAGCTCCGCTCACGCTCCGCCTTTTTGCCCTTGTTTGGTATCCCGCAGTCGGTGCAATGATGCGCGAACAAAAAGGCCACGCCTACTGGTAGCTTCTTTGGGGTTCTTCAGAAACCTATGGGTGATGTCACGGATACTACATACATATCTTTTACAGTCTATGGGTGTAACCTGCTCAATGTTTATTTATATTATTTGCTAATTTATAACCATCTTATGTGGAACTTTAAATCTGCGTCTCATTTTGGAGGCTGCTACTGTGCACCGGAGGTCGCATTTCGGTCACAGGCGCACACTTTGAGAGCCTTCCTGACTGAATGAATAAAATACGCGGTTTTCCACCAAGGCAACCCGGGGTGCTGGTATTGGGCAGGTTAAATGCCCAAAACAAAGACAGACGTTCCAGCACGTAATGCACATTTTCAAAGCAGAATATCTGACTTCAGCATTGTTTTTCAGATAAACAAGAATGTTCACTTGGCATGTTTCTTAAATATCTGCAAACATATTATGATATTTTTTATGCTTTAGAAGAGCCAAAAACTTTCATACAGCTCTTTTGAAAATGGGGACATCAGCACACGTACATACATCTATCTTTACTGGTACTTGTCATAGATGTAACAACTTTTATACTATAAAGCCTGTATATTATATATCTACCAACCCCAACCATACCCCTAAACCCAACCCTCACAGGAAACAATCTGCATTTTTACATTTACATAATACTTAATTCAGCATGATTTACGAGCTAATTTCCACATGGAGTCCAAAAAAAATGTACTGGTACTGCTATACTATGTAAGGACATTTGGTCTCCAAAACATTAGGAATACAAGATGCATACACACACACGCACACACACACACTAAAGAAAAGCCCTGTTCTTCATTCATCCCGCATGACTCATCCAGTCACATTCTCAGCAAGAAACACGCGTTTAGCTGTAGTTAAATGTTTACGGGGACCACACAAGCTCACACATATAAACATAAACATCCACGCTCAAGTATAAAACACTGGACCTCTGGTGGATCTCAGGAACTCTCACTTTGGCATTATTCAGAGGGGAATGGGATTATAAAAAGATCTGGACGTGTGGTCTAAAATAATTAAGTAAATATTGACAAATGTAGAAGTTAAAGTTACAAAGTATCACAAGTAGCAATTGCTTGTCTATTATACTGTATTGTAATATATATTATTCAAAAAGGAAAAACAATGTAGGACAGGACTTGGGTGTTGGTTGGATGGAGGCAGATCTGCATGTGAGGCTGGGATTAAAGGGATAGTTCACTCAGAACTGAAAATTCTGTCATCGTTTGCATGCCTTTCACTTGTTCCTGGCCTGTTTGAGCTTCTTTCTTCTGTTGAACTAAAAAGAAGATATTTTGAAGCCTCAATAGTATTTGTTTTTCCTACTTTGGATGTCTACTATCTATTATCTATAGAACATTTTTTAAAATATTCTCTTTTGCATTAGAACTAAAAAAGGTCTTTGGTATTTTTGGATGTATTGTGACTTTAAGAAGATGTCAGGATCAAAAATGATTCCAAGACTCATTCATTTTCTGAGATTTGTATGTTCAACAAGGGAACAATACAGAAGAAACACAAGAGGTTCCATTCTGGTTGCTCAAAGGGCAGTCCTTCGAGGCCAGATTTTATACAGGCATGCAAAAACATGATGAAGCATTGTCTTTAATCTTTGGTCTAAACCAGTGGTTCTCAAACTCTTTTCATCAAGTACCACCTCGGAAAGAAATTGTCTCTCCAAGTACCACACTGAAAACCCTAATGTTGTCTTTACTTAAACAATTAAGTAAAGTTGACTGAACATAACTTAAAATTTAGCATTTTGGTCCTATCACTTAAAAATATGAGTTATTTTAACTAATGTACCATGAAAATGCATAAACTTAAGATTTCAAGTGTAGTGACCTCAAAATCATAATTAATCCTTTGAAAAAAATAGGTCATTTTAACAAATGAGTCTTGACTGTAAAATTCTAATATGTGCAACCTTTTAAATACAAGGCCTTTTTTAAATCAGAAAACAAATGTCTTTAGGTATAATTATTCATCATAATGTGAATAAATGGCTACTTATTTTTTGTTTAAAATGTATTTAAACATTTTTTCATAGTATATTATTACACACATGCACACACACACACACACACACACATATATATATATATATATATATATACAGTTGAAGTCAGAATTATTAGCCCCCCTGATTTATTAGCACCCCTGTTTATTTTTATTTTTTTACCAATTTCTTTTTAACGGAGAGAAGACTTTTTCAACACATTTCTAAACATAATAGTTTTAGTAATTCATTTCTAATAACGGATTTATTTTATCTTTGCCATAATGACAGTAAACAATATTTTACTCGATATATTTCAAGACAATTCTATACGGCTTGAAGTGACATTTAAATGCTTAACTAGGTTAATTAAGTTAACTAGACAGGTTAGGGTAATTAGGCAAGTTAATGTATAGTTATGGTTTGTTCTGTAGACTAATCGAAAAAAAATATAGCTTAAAGGGGCTAATAATTTTGTCCCTAAAATGTATTTTAAAAAATTCAAAACTGCTTTTATTCTAGCCAAAATAAAACAAATAAGACTTTCTCCAGAAGAAAAAATATTATCAGACATACTGTAAAAATTTCCTTGCTCTGTTAAACATCATTTGGGAAATATTTAAAAAAGAAAAAAATTCAAAGGGGGGGCTAATAAAGACTTGAACTATATACAGTATATATATATATAGTTTACTGAACTTAAATTGTTCAGTTCACCAAAATTAGTACTTAAGTAGATTATACTTAAATTGTTCAGTTCACCCAACGTTGGGTGAACTGAACAATTTAAGTATAGTCTACAAAACTGGCAAGTTACATAAACTTAAATATGCAAGTTTTGGGAGACTCCATTACTCAATTAAATTGAGGCAACGAGTTTATTCAATTAATTTAGTTCAGTCAACTTATTAGGGTTTTCAGTGCACCATAATGAGCAGTATTGAAATAGAGTAGCGTAGTAGGCCCAGTAAAGCAGCTACAGCTCTGTACAGTTCAAAAACGAGGCAGATTAATTCATATTATTAAGAATATTTATTATTGTCAGCCACTTTAAACATTATAAATAGTTTCAATATTAACACTGTACTGTGCTTATATGTAAAAAAAAAAAAAAAAAATCTGTACTTAAATGTGAAGTATTAACATATAGTATCAACACCTGGAAATGTTGCATGGACCTCATAAATATAGGCTATATGTCATCATATTTATATGTAAATCATTTTTGATAGATTTTTAAATATATGTAGCATGTACATATGACATATTAAATTCCTCCACGTACCACTAGAAGGAAGCCCGTGTACCACTAGAGGTACACGTATCACAGTTTCAGAACCACTGGTCTAAACAGTTTGTTTGGTAGAATCCGATTTATCATATCATATCATATGATTGTCAGCACAATATTCCTGCAACTGGCACATTGCAACCATTTAACTGACTGAAAACTACATTTATAACATTAACTTGGTGTTTCTTTAAAAGTATACATATATAAAATTATATAAAATTTATTTATCTAACCGAGGACTAAAATTCATTCATTCATTAATTTTCTTTTCGGCTTAGTCCCTTTATTAATCAGGGCTCACCACAGCGGAATAAACCGCCAACTTATCCAGCATATGTTTTACACAGTGGATGCCCTTCCAGCTGCAACCCATCACTGGGAAATACCCATACACACTCAATCACACACATACATCACGGCCAATTTTAGCTTACTCAATTCACCTACAGCACGTCTTTGGACTTGTGGGGCAAACTGGAGCACCCGGAAGAAAACCCACGTGATCACGGGGAGAACATGCAAACTCCACACAGAAATGCAAACTGACCCAGCCGAGGCTCAAACCAGTGACCTTCTTGCTATGAGGCGATTGTGCTACCCACTGCGCCACCACTTCGCCCCGATTCCATTTCATTCCAAATGTAAAAAGTGAAGTTCATTGATACAACAAACAGAGACTGTATTGCTGAGATGCCAGTGGTAAAAAGGTCAGGTGTACAAGGCGGCGTAACAAGAATGTAGTTATTAGTTACATAATTCAATGAAGGTCAAGAAAAAAAAAGAGATAACAGACTTTTTCATTCAGGAACTGATTTCTCAGAAAAACCTTGAAAGCTGCCAGACAACTGTAAATAATTTGCACTGTAATTTTACCACATTCATGTGAGAAAAACACTATATGATTTAGATGAGACTAAAAGAATACTTCACAGAGGTGAAGCAAAACATTGTGCTCCAGATAGTCATGAAACAATAAAGCAGCAGTTGTCAGGGTTTTTGGTGGGGGAAAGGAGCGAGGACTCAAGTGCAGGAAATCAGGGTATTTATTGATAATAAAATAAAACAAACAGCAAAATAAACAACCCCGAGGGGGAAACATTAATAAAACAAATAATCAAAACAAACTGGACAGGGCAGGCTGGCAGGGATCTGGACTGGAGGACAGGACAAGGCAGGATAAGACGATGAACGATGATGACGAACTGGCACAGGACAGCAGACATGAGGAGATTTTAAGCTGAAGTAAATTAACACAAACAGGTGAACATGATAAACTAATAATGGGTTAACAAGGAGGGTAGGGCTAGACAATACAAGACTAGAACACGCAAGCGCGCGGTGCATGTAAACATACACCACGTGCTGCTAACACAACACCAACAGACGACTGAACAGGGAACACGAGCACACGATAGATGTAAACATCTTACCGTGCGCTCACACATAAGCACCGCGCATGCTTCATCTCAGCGCCAACAGAAACCAAAACCAACCAGACTGAGACGCTGAGAATGAAACAGCGCGATGCCAACAGAACAAAACAAACACGAGTACGAGCGCGCACGCCCGTCACAAACACGCGCAGGCCGTACACGTCCGCATCAAGCGGGAGCGCGCACGGCCTGCACGCACTCACGACAGCGCGCGGACACAGAGACACACACAATGACAGAACACAAGTGCTCGACCCGAGAAAACTCGAGCCGAGCACAACAGGGCATGACAAGACAGAGCTAGTGTCTGGACTCTGCCACCAAAACAAGAGTTAACAAGACCAGAGTGGCAGAACCCTGACAGCAGTAGCAGATGTAGAAGAGATAAAACAAAATGAAATATTTTGTATTTGGGAAAAAAAATACAGACAGACAAACATGACATTTTTTAAATGTTGCCAGTACAAGCTGAAAATTGGCCCTTAAAACCGAGTGTGAAGGGAAAGGCCTTCAAAATTTACCCCTAAGAAATGAGACCCCACTTGTCACACAAACGCAAGAGACCCAAATGCGAGTGAATGCAAGATGATGTATTAAATAGGGATAACAGGAAATAAAGCTGGTCAGGATATCACCAGATATCGAGGGAAGGGGTAGAGCAATGATGCATCTCTCAAGGAAATCGACAACGCTTAACAGCGGTAATAAAGTTCTTCAGAGCAACAGTTCCAGAGGGAATCTCTCATGAATATCAACCATGCCAAACAGCGGTAGCAGTTCTTCAGAGCAGCAATTCAAAGTGAATATCTTGTGAGTGTCATCAGTGCAAACAGCGATAAAAATGCTTCAATGAAACCAAGCCGTGCTGACAAGTCCAAAAAACAACAGTCTCTATGATCACTCACCACCAGCGGATTTAGCGGGAAAAGCCTAACAGGAACAGACACAGAAGTGAACAACAACGAACTGACAACACGAGATACAAACACTGAACAGATACAGGCGCAGTAACGTGCTCCACCTGTGGTATTGATTAACAGCTGAGTGATGCTGAGCAACAGCAAGGCACGTGACCGCTCAGCTGACGACATGTAAACACATACAGCCACCCGGTGAAGGTGCACCCAAACAAACACACTCACACCCACACACATACATACAAGAGAAACAGACAGATCCACAACCGTGACAGCACTACAGCACCTGCACACGTCATCATATGTCATCACAATCTCTTGCTTCATATGAGATCAGACGATCGCGACTGCTGTAGTTATTCCAGTTGGGTTATTTTTTTGGTATTTATCTTCAGGAAATCACTGTAGGCATATATCATGTTATCATAACGATCTAATGTGGCAATAAGATCGTAACTATACTGCGCATTTACACAGTGGCCATATTCATCTATGTAAACACACCAAAAACAAGACTAACATTATAGCACACACTGTAAAAAGGTCAGGGTATTCGAGTGTCATCAAGTGACAGAATGTTGTGGGACTGCTATACAGGAGTTATTATTAGGGATTATAGATAGAAAAAAAAAAAAATTTAAAGCATGACGATAAAACACGAACGCAGTTATGAATATATTAAAACATATGATTGTTTGTTGTAAAAATTTATAATAATGACAAAAAAATACTAATTTGTGGATCTTCAGGGTGCAGCTATCCTGCCGTTGTGGCTGGTGTATTCTGGGAAATTTTCTTACCCCTTGGTTTCGAGTGTGGTCCTGAAAAATCTCCGTTCGAAGGGCTATCTACCCCTTCCCTTTAGCCTGACGCCTTCAAGCTAAAGAGAATTGGGACACCCCTACCCCTTCACGCAAAACGAAGGGTAAGGGGAAAGGCTAAGGGGTAGAATTGGGATTGGGCTTTAAACAGTGCATCTGAAAAGAAAATATGAAACTGACAGTACTTTTTGATGAGTAGTTTCATACGTTCTTGTATGTTTCACAATTTCATTATTTATTTTGGTCTTGGTTATTATTTAAATACTGATATTTTTATTATTATTTTGTATAGATGTCTCATTTTTGATCATGTAGTGCATTTTACAGAGAGCATGCTGGAATTATACTTATTACTAAGCCATACTTACATGCTATTTCAGACCGAATATTCAAAGTAGCATGGTAAACAATAGGGATGCAACAATACAGTTAGCTTACGGTTCAATACATACCTCGGTTTTTTAACACGGTTTTCGGTTCGGTTCGGTTCTGATGGCTTGACACATAAGTGTTTTTTTTTATTCTATGCTTAGGCAATAGGAACAGTAATAGGTTAAGGAGAAAAAAATAAAAACGATTTATTGCAATACTCCTTTATTTTACTTCAAAGCCAAGGTACACTAGTTCCTAGTGTATTGTATAATAAAAAAAAAATTAACACTGAAATCTCACAGCTGCTGGTAGCCCATGTACAACACATACATTCCTACATTTTGAAAATAAACATGCATGTGAAGTTAATAAACATAAATTGACCATTTCATATAAACATATTTGTACTTCAGTAAATATAAATAAACCATCTTAATTAAACTTAACACTGCCTATGTTATTTTTATGTGTCTTTCGGAACCAGTTGGGTTTGTTTGCTGGAAGGATTCAGCGAGGGATTGTTGTTTTTGGAGGACTTTATTACCTTCTCTGCTATCCTGCCTTCAGACCGTGATATTGCTGGGTGATGGCGCCGCAGATGTGCAGTCATGTTGGAAGTGTTTCCGTTCGATTAGTCTATACGTGTAACCAAATGTCCCCACACCGCGAATTTGAAAGACACGGGCGCTTCCTCGTACGGTTGCCTCTTTCACCACCGCTCGTCATGTTAAAGTGTGAAATGATGGTTGAGCGCCCCCTAACTTTAGAGCATAGTAATTGAATATTTACTCGCAGGGAGGAGTTTCCTCATCTCAGCTCGTAAACTTACAGACACACACAAACAGTCAATTCGGAGACAAATAAAACACACATAAATTATTTAAACATAAAACCGAAAAAAACGCAATTCACAAGCGCGTCTTGAACCGTGGATGTCGTACCGAACGGTTCAATATTGTATTGAGAATTGTGGCATCCCTAGTAAAAAATAAAGGGACCACGTCACAGGTTACCATTGTTCAAAAATGAACCAATGTAATGTGAATATAAAACCAACTACACCTCGGTAAAGGCTAGGCAGAATAGCGCTATATACTTACATTTTGTTATACAACTAAATAAAAATCTACATTATCGATGCTGTAAAAGGTACCTTATGAAATTGAAAATAGTCACATCCATCTTTCACCGGGAGATTTCAGTGGCTGAACAACACTTCTGTGCATATAGCCCATTTATAATACAAAACAATCTACATCAGCTTTGCGCGACTAAAATAGTTTTAAAACAGAACATTACCTGTCTAACAGAAATACTTCAGCCATGGTGTCGTCCTTCCTCCAGCGTGCAAAAGTAACTCCAATATTGATTCAGGATTTTAAAAAGTTTCTATTCAGCATTTGTTTCTACTGCTGTCACTCTCTTGTGTGCACGTGAACGCACGTGCATGAGCAAACGGCGGATCTGTGTGAACAGCTGCACAGATGTACAAATCTACATTTGCTGACAGACAGTTTGGCCTACTTATTAGAATTATAGGAATTGTCGGCCCGGCAAATTTTAAATAGATGGACATTTTTTAGTCTTATGCCTTACCCAGAATATAAAACTACATATAAATACATTTAGATCATTTACTTTAATTATTAATTTTGGAATGTGAAAAGACTTTCAACCAGTCTGAAGACAATCACCTACTGCACCTTCATAATGAAAAAAATGAAGTTCTATAAATACACATCTAGATGTTTTATGTGCAATATGTACATTGTTGATTTTTAAACTGCAATTAAGAAATTAAGATATTTATAGAAAAGTATTTACAAATATGTGGCTTTATTGGTTACAAAAAGTATAAACAGTAAGGGTATGTTTATGAGTATGTTTATGACAAGAAAACAGGAAGAAACTCAAACAGGTTTGAAAGAAGAATAAAGAAAACTCAAACGGGTTAGGGCCACGTGAAGGAGAGTAAATGAGGAGTGAATTTAAATTTTTTGGGTGAATAATCCTTTAAAGTTTGGCAACTGTAGTGTGAGTGGAATAATTAACTCTGAGTTTGTTGAATGAATCATTCAAAAATACATGCACAAGAGGAATATCAGGTGTTCATTTGTAATAATTGAAAGGCTTGTTGGTAATTATTACTTATGCATCTTCAGGTTCTGCAAGAATTGAAAACACTAAAGATCAAAACAGATCCAAATCGCTTTGAAGCCTTTTCAGGAAAACTAAACTCATCTGAATATCTAGTGCTTTCATTTTTTAGGAAACTCTTTCAGCAGGCTCAGACAGGTTCACTCGAACAGCAGAGCCACACACCTGTTTCTATAAACAGGACACAATCCAGGAGGTTTTGTTCTTTAAATCTAGTTCTGCGGAGCCACTTATTTCTAAAACTTATATTCCAAGATCATCAGGACTATCAGGTTCAATCAAATCTGCTATACTGGAACACTGTATCCATAGTTACATAATGTGACTTTCCCTTTTCCTGATGCTAATAATGGGAGTCTGCCTGCGTCCTCGTCATCCTACACTGCAGCAGTGGGACGGCACTGCTCCAGAAGGGCAGGCAGGACTGCTGATGAGGTGCAGATGTGGAGTTCGGGACACGTGCTCATTCCCGCCTCTCCCGCCTGTCAGATCATGGCAGCTCTTTGCTCCGTACACACAGCACATGGTAAGCCATGACTCATTCACCCACATTTCCAGTAACCGTCTCTCCATTTCCTAGAAAATAGGATGGAGCAATCCCTTTTTCTGTCCACAAAAATGCCTATTTTCGAATTGAATGCCAGTGATGGGAATGGAACAAGCATGTCTAGATTTTCAAATGTGATATATAAACGGTTCAGAAGAAAAGACTGGACTGCACTGCAATGAAGTTATCAATCCAACTCAAGCTAAGCTGAAATATGTGCCTCAGCATACATTTTCGTCAAATTCATTGCTCCTCGTATGTAACATTGCAAGTTTAAGATAACAAATACATTATAGGGCGCTGCATGTCTATCTTTTTGCAAATCTGAAATATGTCGCTTAGGGCAGTGGTCCTCAACCACCGGGCCACAGACTGGTACCCACTGACGGTACTAGTTTAAATAGCACCCTGGGTGAACCACACCATATCCAACTATTCCCCCCACCCCCCGTCCCTAAAAAAAACTAGAACTATATAGAAAGTATGTGGTTGGCTTTTTATTACTCCCATTGGAACAAATGTAATTGCCTCAAACAAACAATTCAGACAGCATACAAACAAACTAAAATTTTACTAATACTTCACTACATCTGGACCTTTCTTGCCTTTTTTGCTGCAAAGTCATCAATTATATCATCATATAGTCCATTAAAGGGTGTTGCTAGACAAAATGGCCACGTCCCACTACCCAAAAACATATATAATCTGTTTATTTTCTTATATATATATATATAGTTGAAGTCAGAATTGTTAGCCCCCTGAATTATTAGCCCACCTGTTTATTTTTTTCTCCATTTTCTGTTTAATGGAGAGAAGATTTTTTTCAACACATTTCTAAACATAATAGTTTTAATAACTCATTTCTAATAACTGATTTATTTTATCTTTGCCATGATGACAGTAAATAATATTTAACTAGATATTTTTTAAGACACTTCTATACAGCTTCTCAACTAGGTTAATTAGTTTACCTAGGCATGTTAGGGTAATTAGGCAAGTTATTGTATAACGATGGTTTATTCTGTAGACTCGAAAAAAATAAAATTAGCTTAAAGGGGCTAATAATTTTGTTCTTAAAATGGTGTTTAAAAAATTAAAAACTTTTTTTATTCTAGCCGAAATAAAACAAGACTTTCTCCAGAAGAAAAAATATTATCAGATATACTGTGAATTTCGTTCTTAAAATGGTGTTTAAAAACCCATCCTCCACATTTCTCGGTAACTTGACCATTAACGCACTTGATAGGTAGCGTTAGAAAGCCGTGTGTATATAGGCTATCCTGTCACAAAATGTGATGAAAATCCTCCACGACGGGAATAGTTTGATTGTGGTGTTTAAATGTTTACATTCAGAGAGAAGCATTTACAGCGGATCTTTCAGTCTATAATATTGTACTATACTGTAATATTGCAGTGATATTAACATACTGTAAACTTAGTAACTAAATAATTTTGACTATGGTATGTCTTTTAAAAACTGAAAGAGCACTGCTGATGATACGAAGTAGCTTTGCCATCTGGGTTAAACAAAGGGCACTGCTCTCACACACACTTACCAAATCTGTAGAGACAGGACAATTAAACTGGAACTGTGTCTTTTTTGAAAATGAGACGAGCAGCAAATCCGGATTTCCGCAAAACAACCATTTTTCACTTTTTAGTGCAATATATGTGTCCTAATAGTGTTTATAGCAGCGTGGGGCACATATATGACTGTCAACAGCTCAAAAAATGTGTTTTGGGGTTTCGTGACCCTTTAATGGGAAAAAAAAGTACATTAAAACTTGCGTACATATTACTCTCAACTTAAGCTACTGTAAATTCTGCATTTCTAAGGGACAAAACCTGTAATATCTAAATTATGCAGCATTACCAAATTAAATGTTGTTGCCATCATCTGTAGAATTTAGTGACACTAGAGCCAGTGCTGCCAAATACTAGTCTGGAACCCTAATTCCTGGTGTAAACGAAACCTGGACTATACTTACAATATCTTACTATCTTACAATCCAATCAGTTCCCAATGAAAAAACAAAACAAGATCAGGCTTCAAACTACACATTTTCTTGTTAAATATTCCATTTCACATTTATGGAAGTAAAAAAAATACTATTTGTGACGTTTAAGACCCTGTGAAGTTTTACGAGTGCAGCATTCTTTCCTGTGTAGACAGATTTCCTACTGAATCTAGAAGCAGAACTTTTTGTCTCTTAAAAAATACATCAATTCCAATCACATCCTTGAACTATGATTCGCAAGAGAGACCCAAGGCAGCCTCTGATCTAGCAAACATCTGTGTAGTGTGGGATGAGCCATCAGTTTGTTTGTTCCGTTTCTCCTTGAAATGAAGCATTATAAATTGTTGAACTGTGTGTTGAAGAAAAACATGTACACTACCGTTTATATGTGTGAGGTCAACAGGACCATTGGAAAATGTATAATAATAACAACAATACTTTTAATAAGCAAGGATTCTATAAACTGATCTCAAGTCACTGTAAGTTTTGTAATGTTACAAAAGGTTTTTATTGAGCTGAACATCAGTGTAAAATGATTTATGAAACAAACTACTTAAACAATTATTCAAAGTCTTTTTTTCATGCATCACTCTGCAGTCTTCATAAACAAGCTAATTAAATAACTTGGACTCAAAATAATCTTCTATTTTAATTTATTTGACAAGTAACTTTGTATTGTAGGATAACATATTTTTAACATTCAAGCACATCAAGGCACATTTTTGCACCTGTAAACTTTAACAAAGTTGAAGTCAATTTGTTTGCCCCCTATTAATTTAAAAGAATGTTTCCCAAGTGAACTTTAAAAACCAAAGGAACTTTCACAGTATTTCCTATAAAACAAAAATAATTCTTCTGGAGTCATAATAAGTCTTATTTCTTATAGTTGTCTTGAATAAAAGCAGTTTTTAAAAACTATTTTAAGGTCAGTATTATTAACCTGCTTAAGAAATATTTTCATTTTTTTATTGTCTACACAACAAAACAACAACTTGATTAATTATTCTAACTTTCCTAGTTAACATAACCTAATTAAGTCTTTAAATTACACTTTAATCTGAATACAACTATCTTGCAAAATAACTAGTCAAATATTGTCATCATGGGAAAGACAAACAAGTAGTTATTAGAAATTAGTTAAACTAATCTGTTTAAAAATTCATTCATTCATTCGTTCGTTCGTTTGTTCGTTCATTCATTCATTCATTCATTCATTTTCAACCGCTTTTCTGGGGCTGGGTTGCGGGGGCAGCAGTCTGAGGAGAGAACCCAAGACTTCCCTCTCCCCAGACACTTCCTCCAGCTCTTCCGGAGGGGTTCCCCGAGGCGTTCCCAGGCCAGCCAAGAGACATAGTCCCTCCAGCGCGTCCTGGGTTTTCCCCGAGGTCTCCTCCCGGTGGGACATGCCTGAAACACCTCCCTAGGTAGGCAAACAGATGCCCGAGCCACCTCAGCTGACTTCTCTCGATGTGGAGGAGCAGTGGCTCTACTACTCCCGGGTCACCGAGCTCCTCACCCTATCTATAAGGGTGCGCCCTGCCACTCTGCGAAGGAAACTCATTTCGGCCGCTTGTATCTGAGATCTTGTCCTTTCGGTCATGACCCAAAGCTCATGACCATAGGTGAGGGGTAGGAACGTAGATTGACCGGTAAATTGAGAGCTTTGCCTTTCGGCTCAGCTCCTCCTTTACCACAACGGATCGGTACATCGACCGCATTACTGCTGCCGCTGCCCCAATCCACCTGTCAATCTCACGTTCCATCCTTCCCTCGCTCGTAAACAAAACCCCAAGATACTTGAACTCCTACAGCTGGGTTAAGGACTTTCCTCCAACCTGAAGATGGCAAACCACCTTTTTCCGGTGGAGCACCATGGTCTCGGACTTAGAGGTGCTGATTCTCATCCCAGCCGCGTCACACTCGGCAGCAAACGGCCCCAGTGCATGCTTAAGGTCCATGTTCGATGAAGCCAACAGATCAACATAGTCTGCGAATAACAGAGATGAAATCCTGTGGTCCCCAAATTGGACCTCTCCAGCCCAAGGCTGGACTTTGAAATTCTGTCCATAAAAATTATGAACAGAATTGGTGACAAAGGGCAGTCCTGCCGGAGTCCAACATGCACTGGGAACAAGTCTGACTTATTGCCGGCAATGCGAACCAAATTCCTACTCTGTTCATAAAGGGATAACACAGCCCTTAACAGGGCGCCTCTGACCCCATACTCCCAGAGCATCCTCCACAGAATGCCACAAAGGACACGGTCAAATGCCTTCTCCAAGTCCACAAAACACATGTGGACTGTTTGGGCATACACCCATGAACCCTCGAGCACCCTGGTGAGGGTATAGAGCTGGTCCAGTGTACCAAGGCCTGGACAAAAACCGCATTGTTCCTCCTGAATCCTAGGTTCAACCATCGGCCGGATCCTCCTCTCCAGTACCCTGGCATAGACCTGGCATGTTCTCTGGTACTTGCCGACTTGTAAATTCAAGACTGCATTTCCTAACGTGAAACTATTTACACTCAATTTCTGATTAATAATAGCCGAGAACTTCCTATATTAAATGTTATTAAAATCGCTATTGAAAACAGAAGGCTAATATAATCAACAGTGGACATTTTGATAGTTTTTCACAACATGAACATGACTGAAGTTGAACCTTTTTATTACAGGGTTTATGCAGGAATCCTAAAGGTAACTTTAATACCTTTTTAAGACTTTTTAAAGACCTTCTCAGAATATTTTAAGACCTCGTCCCACTTTAAGTTCTAATCAGTATCAAACCGTTAACTTAATAAACAGTTGTTAATAAACAGTTGTAGTTAAATAAATCAATGGAGCACAACCATGCAACAGAACTCAGATAAGCTCAGAAGAAACAAAGCTTGAAAGAATAAATTACGCGGTTGTTTTCAGGCTTCAGCCACTGTTTAAACTTGTCTTTCTCCAACCAGGAGTACGCAAACTAACATTTTCTCATTTTGCCCTCTGTTTCGCTCTATGGTTTTGCTAAATGTGGAAAGCATCACATCATCTTCCCGCGTTTGTTGCAAATTATGTGACATCACCTGGACGGAGGAGCTTGGCCGGATGCGCCCCGGCCCGAACGAATAACGTGGATCAAGCACGCCTTTATTAATATTAGGAGGAAAATAAATATATTTCTTTTTTTGGAGTCAAATACTTTGGACATTGCTTGAATACAATTTAAGACCTCGTAAAAATGCGATTAAATAACTTAAAGGCCTTAATTTTTTCATAATTGATTTATCAATTTAATACTTTTTAAGTCCCTGTGGACACCCTGTATTACCTGTGTCAATTTGGGGCTTAACTTCTCATGAATGTGGGAAATTGATGCACGCAATACCATCACTGACAAAAGTCATAGCAAATCAGAGAGAGTGAGTGTCTGCGACACCGCTCGAGAGAGGCCTGTCATATCTCCACTGTCTGCAAAACGATGCCTGATCTCGCTTCTTCGTGGCATTTTAGCTGTGAAACAAAAATACATGTCCAAATTTAGGGGGGGCCAGAGGGGGGCCAAGCTTGTTCACACGGGAACCGCCACTGAATATGACACTAAAGGCCCTATCATACACCCAGTGCAATAAGGCGCAAGACCTGTTTGCCTCGACGTGCTGCTATTTTCAGACCAACACAACTTTAATTTTCCTGTTTTCCGCCACGTTGTTTAAATAGCAAATCCATTTGCGCCACTTTGTGGACTCATGGGTGTTTCGGTCTAGAAAAGAGGTGTGTTAAGGTGCAGTGTTGGCTTGTTGCTATTTTGAGGAACTAAAAAAAACTGAGCAATAGACCAGCTGAAAGCAGGTCTAAAGTCCAGCGCAGAGCGTGTTAGTTGTGCGCCTCACTTACACATCGCTTAATACACACAGGATGTAGAGCAATACGCAAATATCTTTACAAATGAAAAAGAATTAAAGGATTAAAATATCACAAAAATTATACTTTTCTACATAAATTTAAAAACCACTGCCTTCATGCCTTCTTCATCTCGGGGGGCTTTTTTTAGTTTATTAATGACAATTTGCTTTTGTATAATGTTATTATTATTAGCAGTATTGTTTATTTTATGCATATTTATATTTGTTTTATTAAAAACAAGCTTAGATTTGTCCACCTGTCAGGTTTTAGACCATATGGGGCATAGCATGTGTGTTTAAAAATAACTCAGTTTTTTGACCACACTTTGTTATTACTGTTCATTTATTCGTTTGCTGGAAATTAGAACTGAATTTAGAAATAGTTTTGAAACAAATCTTTGTGCTTAACAAATGAAATTAATTAATTAAATTATGTAGGGTAATGGATGTCTGTGCATACAAAACATTTCACTATCCACGAAAGAGAGAAAGTGAAAGTAAAGGCCGATTGGAGGAGGCTCGTTCTTTATCCTCTCGCTGCAGATGGTCTGTTTAACTGTTTTCTCGCTAGTGAAGTGTTCAGTTTTCCCACTTACAAAGTCGCCATGTAAATAGCAAATACGCCATGGCGCGACGCAACTGACCCTTCAAGGGAATGGGAGATGAGACTCTGATTGGTTTATTCGCAAAACACACCCATAACTCATCAAGAGAATAAGCTCAACCCTGTTAGACCATGCACCACGGGGCAGAGCTTATTTTTCCGTCCTTAAAATATCAAAAGTGGATTTGGACACGCCCTCAATGCTTTTGCGCCCTGCGCTTCAGACTATGTGCCTAGATCATTAAAAGAGAGCCCTAAATTTATGCTGAAAATCCAGCTTTGCCACCATAGAAATAATATTTAATTAAACATGAAAACAAGCTAAATTAGCCGTAGTGTATAAGTATGAATGTGAGTGTGTATGGATGTTTCCCAGGACTGGGTTGCAGCTGGAAGGGCATCCGCTGTGTAAAACATATGCTGGATATTATGGAGATTCATTCCGCTGTGGCGACCCCTGATGAATAAAGGGACTAAGCCGAAAGAAAATGAATGTATGAATAAAACATGGAAACATTTACTTTAAAAAGTATTAAAATTTTTCAAAAATACAATAAAACATTAATATTATAAAGTGTTAATACAATTCAAAGTTAATGTTTCCTTTTTTTAATAATGAAGAGCACATTAGCATTCTCAAAGACGAAAGCCACAATCCTCTCCTTTATATTTCACAAGATCTTCAAAACATCGTATCCACAATCTGCAACAGCTTTTGCTCCTCAGAAATCCAGGGAGTTTTATTTGGCAAACAGCATCTCTGTTACATTTCAGCTCATCTTAATGAAGGCCTGACCGGAGCATGATGTGGCCAGTGGTGGGTAGGAACGTTCCCTTCACGTTTTTCTTACACAAACAGAGCAGGAGGGAGGGACTTCAGAAGCAGACTGCTTTTTTTGTTGTTTTTTTTTTTTTACCAGCTCCAGACTACAGATGAAGGAAAACATCGGAGTGGAGTTGGGAGGGGGCTGGCAAACGTGACCTAATGGACTGCAGACCTCACATGTGCGACCCAAACATGGATCTATCTCTCTTTAGCACACACTGCCGCTTTCTACACAGCACGGGTGGTCCTGTATCATCATAATGGCTTAACATCAGGCTTTAAACCCATGTTCCCTGCCGAAAATACTGGGTTTATACAGTGTGAGATTGCAGGCAAGTTTATGCTGGACATATCTTAAATCATATCAATACTGACTGAGAATTCTGACTTTTTTCTTTAAAAATTGTGACATTAAATAATTTAATGTTTTTTAATACATTAAATTTGAGGGGAAATGCATCATAATTGTGAGATCATTTCTTATGTTGAAAATAGCTTCAGTACAACACAAACGCTATAACTAAGGTGTAATAATATATATTTTTAAAACTTATGATAGTAAACATTTTCCTTCAGCTTAGTCCCTTTATTCATCAGAGGTCGCCACAGCGGAATGAACCACCAACTTATCCAGCATATGTTTTACACAGCGGATGCCCTTCCAGCCAGCCGCTACCCAGTACTGGTAAACATCCATACACACTCATTCACACACATACACTACGGCCAATTTAGTTTATTTAATTCACCTATACCGCATGTCTTTGGACTGTGGGGGAAACCGGAGCCCGGAGAAAACCCACACCAACACGGGGAGAATATGCACACTCCACACAGAAATGCCAACTAGCCCAGCTGTGACTCGAACCAGTAACCTTTTTGCTGTGCGACAACGGTGCTAATCATTGAGCCACCGTGTCGCCCTTCTAAACCTGATACATCATCTATCATTCCTATTCAAAGCATGAAGATTTTTTTGGTGACGCTTTGATTTCTGTCCCTTTGTAGGGAGTCATTTTGAAAATCCAAAAGTTGAAGAAAAAACTATTAAAACTAATCCATGTAAATAGATAGGCAGTTTAAGAATGCTTGAAACTGCACAACGGATCTTGCACTTCAAGCAATTGCACTTCAGCCTTTGTTAAACATAGCTGATAGCAGCTCTAATCAAAGTTTATAACTGAATAAAATTAAATAAATAAATAAATAAATAAATAAATAAATAAATAAATAAATAAATAAAACCTGTCCATCAATTGATGGAGTGTCTTAAGATCTTCAAAAGCCGTGGATTAAAATGCTTGATTCATGTGGATTTGTTTTAAGATCTCTTAATAAGCTTTTAGAAGCAACAAAGTTTTGGAAATTATCCTGGTAAATGAAAAAAAAAGTCAGTATATCCTGAACATGGATATAACAAACAAAAATGTTTTGGGGGGGACACCAGAAAAAATCTAACTGTTGGTAAATTAAGAGTGTAAAAGCCATTTTTTAGGTGATGTATCAAAAAACGAAAATATGACTAAAGCATACAATAAATGCATCACAAATCAGTTCATTTTAGTTCAATTTGGGTTTATTATCAGTCATGAAGTAATCCAGATAATCAGTAAACACGCACACACACACACAAATGTTGCCTAATAACTGGACAGTTGCACTACTTGAAAATAAATTTTGCTCTCCTTTTTTCTGGCTTGAAAATTTCTCAATGACCTTTCGGTTAAAGTCAGTCATCTCAGTCACCAGTCTCTTCTCCAGTGACAGCATGGCCAATGCATTCAGCCTCTCTTGCGTCATGCTGTTTGAAACAGCAAACACGGAAATAGTAAAAGGCATGACTTACATCACAACCTGCCAGCCAACTCCATTTGTCATGACAAGTGCAGGAAAAGGCCCGAAATATACGCGCGCTCGCCATCACTTGACCACTGGTGAATTTGCAAGGAAGGTCGATCTGGTTCAAGCTTCTTGATTTTTTTTTCTTCATCCAAACGCCTTGTGAACGGATATCTTTGCAAAGATACAACAGAATTTTCCTTCATCTCGACAAATTGCATTCTAAGCTCTTTGGTGAAAATGGTCCAATCACATAAGCCATATATAACATATATAAAATCATATATCATATAAAAACATATATGATTCGTTCTAACAACAAAAATGGGAGGGTTCGGGACGCAGAGCACTGCGCCCCAAAGACAATTTAAAACCGGCCAGCTAGAGCTTATCGTCATTTCACGTGCATTGCAAAAGTTTGTGTACCTACATAGACACTCATTAGTCCGGCGCCCCGCACACATATGAAAAAATATTGTTCATACATTTTTTTTCAATAAATGTTAGTATGACTACAAAAAATGTTAGAATGTTAGAATTAAATCAATTTATTTTGTTAATATTTGTGATAATAAACATTAACATATTAAAGGGGTCTAACTTGAAGGGGGTGGCGCCCCAGCGCCCTCTTTTGACCAGCCGCCACTGGATAGACATCACATTGGTAACATCCACACAACGTTAAGCTGTAACATTATTAGATGTTGATATTTTGTTGTTTTTAGGTTGTGTTGGAAAGTGACCACAATCCAACGTCGAGCCAACATCTTAAACCAATGTCATACTGACATCAGATACTGACATCTATTCGTCAGGTATGGCAACCAAAATCCAACGTCTGATAGACGTCATAGTGGTTACAGCCACACAATGTCAAGCTGTATTGATATTTGGTTGTTTTTAGGTTGCGTTGGAAAGTAACCAAAATATAACGTCTGTCTGACATTGGACATTGATGTCAGCATGACGTTGGGTTCTGACGTCAACCCGAATTTTTTTTACAAACAAAATGCAACGTCCCCACGACGCTGGGGTACAACGTCAATCTGATGTCATGTTGACGTCCTGTGCCTGCTGGGAGGCTTTAAAAGAGATTTCAAAATATTTCAATTATGCAGGGGAGCAGAAATAAAATAACCCTTAAAATTCATAACACTGCAGAGACTGTATCTTTTACAAAACCTGCCAATGAAAGTTAATAAGACATTAATAAAGCCTGCTTCACAGACGGACGGACAAACAAGTCTGAACCTGTGCTCTCCTGCACTCACACACAAGATTATGCATTGCTTTTGATGGAGTACATAGTTAAGACGCGGCCGCTTATTTATTATCAGGAGAAAGTTTGGCCTCCCCCTTCAGTCTCTGTGGCAACTGGCCCATAAAAACCAGCGATGCCCCCATTGGCCGACCTCCCCACTTCGCTAGCGGTCCGGGCACTCGGCCAAATGTTAAACATTTCAACCTGCAAAGACGCTGTCGCCAAGTGCTCACGCCAATTCATGAATAAAGGTAAAGGATGCTGGTATCACAGGTCTCAGAGGAACATGTGGCTCCGCATGAGGGGGTTTATGGAGTCTGTCGTTCACCTAAACACTTTGGAGGAGGATCCAGGGTAGAATGGGAGTAAAGTATAACTCAAGTGTGGATGACACAGGTATTCTAGAGAAATATTTAACAGAAAGTGCTTATCTAAACACTCTGATATATCCTCATGCACACAAAGATACACTAGCAAACACAAACATGTGCAAACGCTAAAACAAATCTGTAAATTAGCAGTTTTCCATATTTTGTAATTAATTTTTTTTGTTTTTTTATTTTTCACCATTTATTTATTCTTTTGAATTGCATTATGGGATTTGGATATTTCTTCCAAAAACTTTTACCCTTGAGAAGTTCGAAAAAGGAATATTTATGAACAATTTGAATAGTTTAAAATGATATATTGTCTGGGTTAATGTTGTATATTACGCTATAAAATAACGTATAATAAACTCCCGGTACAATTTTTGTTATTTGACAGACTTATTTCTCAATATATTATTTCTTATACAATATATTATTTTAAATTGCTAAAATGTCAATATCAAGTCAAATCAAGGTCTCATAGTGCAATTCACAACCGTAAAATAAATGAAAAACACTTGTGAATCACAAAATACAATGATTAACATATATTTATGGTGGCTTGAGAAAGTCAACATACTGTTATACATAAACTTCTTCTCCTTTTTCTTCTGAGACTAATTTCTACATGCTTCTCATCCTAGACCGTTCATACTACAACCACCAAACTTACTCCAAACCTCCAAACTGGTCTGACTCGGGTTGCTATATCTTTTCCAACTGATCAGACTTACAGTTTTCCGAAAACTGACCCAGAAATTTCTGAAAAGTCCCATTGACTTAACATTGGACCAAAATGTATGACCTCATGACCAGACTGTCATACAGCAACCACCTAGAAACACCTTAGCAACCGCCTAGCAACTAGTCAGAACACCCTAGCAACTGCCTAGCAACACCTTAGCAACCACCTAGCAACATCTTAGCATCCGTCTAGCAACGCCTTAGCAACCCCCTAGCAATGCCTTAGCAACTGCCTAGCAACCACTCAGAACACCCTGGCAACACCTTAGCAACCACCCAGCAACACCTTAGCAACCACATAGCAACGCCTTAGCAAATGCCTAGCAACGCCTTAGCAACCACCTAGCAACTGCCTAGCAACTAATCAGAACACTCTAGCAACCACCTAGCAAGACCTTAGCAACGACCTAGAAAACCTTAGCAACCACCTAGCAACCGCCTAGCAACGCCTAAGCAACCTCCTAGCAACAACTTAAAACACACTAGCAACGACCTAGCAACACCTTAGCAATGTCCTAGAACACCTTAGCAAATGCTTAGCAACACCTAGGCAATGCCTTGGCAACCACCTCACAACCCCTTAGCAACCGCCTAGCAGCCACTCAGAACACCCTAGCAACCACCCAGAACACCTTGGCAACCGCCTAGCAACACTTTAGTGAACACTTTAGCAATCGACTAGCAACACCTTAACAACAAGTCAAAATACTCTAGAAACCGCCTAGCAACTAATCAGAACACCATAGCAACACCTTAGCAACAACCTAGCACACCTTAGCAACCACCTAGCAACGCCTAAGCAACCTCCTAGCAATACCTTAGAACACCCTAGCAACCACCTTACAACACCTTAGCAATGTCCTAGAACACCTTAGCAACTGCCAAGCAACACCTAGGCAATGCCTTGGCAACCCCCTTGCAATGCCTTAGCAACTGCCTAGCAGTCATTCAGAACACCCTAGCAACCGCCTAGCAACACTTTAGTGAACTCCTTAGCAATCGCCTAGAAACACCTTAACAACAAGTCAAAATGCTCTAGCAACCGCCTAGCAACCACTCAGAACACAATAGCAACGCCTTAGCAACCATTCAAACCACCCCATATTAACTGCCTAGCAAGAAATATGCCAATCCATACTAGAAACATGCTAACATATATGTACTTATCCATGCCGACTGTTTCAAACTTCGAAAAAAACTACTTCAGTTATTTCAACATTAAAACTACTTCAAACTTTCAGACGTGGCTTTCGTATGCCACCATAAAGTTTGTCTACGAATGTTACTTTTCTAGTTTTGATCAATGCATCACAAAACTGTTGAATAACAAATATTATTTACAGTGTAGAGAAAGTGAGTAGTGCACATTAAAATAAATGAATGGTTCTCATCATCTAATAATGTTTAGATTTAAAACCTTTTAGTGCTTAACATTAGCTTGTTAAACTTAGGTCCAATCCCAATTCTACCCTTTAGCCCTTCCCCTTACCCCTCATTTTGCGCGTTCACGTCAAGGGGTAGGGGTGTCCCAATTCTCTTTAGCTTGAAGGCGTATGGCTAAGGGGAAGGAGTAGATAGCCCTTCGAATGAATGTTTTTTCAGGACCACACTCGAAACCAAGGGGTAAGAAAATTTCCCAGAATACACTGAACCCGGAAGTAAGGAGATCCACAAATTAGTATCTTTTGTCATTATAATGAATTTTTAAAATGTTCATAACCGCGTTCGTGTTTTACCACCATGCTTTAAATAAAAAAAAAAAACGCTAAAAAAAAACACGCTAAATTTTGCAATCTATAATCCATAATAATAACTCCTGTAGAGCAGTCCCACAACATTCTGACACTCGAATACCCTGTCAGAAAAGTCTAGTGGCTGGGAATGAAATTTTTACAGTGTCTGCTGTAATGTTAATGTTGTTTTTTGTGTGTTTACATTGATGAATATGGCCACGGTGTAAATGCGCAGTATAGTTACCATCTTATTGCCACATTAGATCATTATGATAACATAATATATGCCTTCAGTGATTTCCTGAAGATAAATACCAAAAAATAACCCAACTGGTATAACTACAGCAGTCGTGATCGTCTGATCTTATATGAAGTAAGAGATCGTGATGTCATATGATGACGTGTGCAGGTGCTGTAGTGCTGTCCCAACTCTTAGGGGTAAATTTTGAAGCCCATCCCCTTAACCCTTGGTTGTAAGGGCCAAGGGAAAGGGGTACAAAAACAGAATTGGGACTGGGCCTTAATTGAATAAAGAATTGTGTTCGCGTGGGTTTCCTCCAGGTGCTCCGGTTTCCCCCACAAGTCCAAAGACATGCACTATAGGTGAACTGAGTAAGCTAAATAGTCCATAGTGTATGTGTGTGGATGAGTGTGTATGGATGTTTCTCAGTGATTGGTTGCAGCTGAAAGGTCATCTGCTGTGTAAAACATATGCTGTATGAGTTGGCGGTACATTCCGCTGTGGCAACCCCTGATTAATAAAGGGACTAAGCCGAAATGAAAATCAATAAATGAATGAATAAGAATAAAGCTATTCAAAACAATCTTGAGAAGTAATTGTCACCAAATCTAAAAGTACATTAAATTGCATTACAATTAGCAGATTCCGTGTTACATTTGACATTGTTTGGTTGTTGTGTTTTAATGTATTACACTAAGATAGTTCTGTCATGATACTCTGAAACAGGTCACTATATCTGTTATATACAATCTCCAAACAATCACATCATTAAAACTGCTTTCGCAATAACAGTCGTCTGAAACCCTCCACCTTCCCCAGCTCCACCTGTCTGCAATAGGAATCATGTATGCATATTAGAGTTGTCAGTTAATTAAAAAACCTAAACTGCCACAAGGTGTGATGAAAGGTTACTTCACCAAAAAATATTAATTCTCTCATGATTTACTCAACCTCAAGGTATCCTAAGTGTATATGACTTTCTTCTTTCAGTCAAATCCAATAATTCATTCATTTATTTACCTTCGGCTAAGGGCTTACTCACACTATGCTATCCGAAACGTGCCCAGGCCCGTTTCCCGGATCGTTTGAGAAGTGTGAGTGCTCTGAATCGGGCTCAGGCACGGTACACTTGGCCGGCCCTGGCCCGGTTGGAAGAGGTGGGCCAGAGCGCGGTTCACTTGGGCTCAGGCGCGGTACGCTTACAGTGTGAGTGCAAGCGTGCTTGAGCCCGAAACTGAAAGCGAGACGTGACTTTTAAGGGACTGTTTCATGTGGATTAATAATTAATCATTCATACTGTTCAATGAACGCAAACTGTCGTAGATTATTAAAGACGCAAACCCCTCACTGCACGTCAGCTGCGCCTTCAGCAAACTTCCTAATTCCTGCAGCACGAGGACTTTATGATTGTTTATGAGCGTCAAAAGTGGCTGATCTGTTCGGCAAAATATTTGACTGCGTGTCACCGCATATCAAACGACTTAAACGATATAACTAAAGAAATATCCACTGTGCTGAGCGAGAGCGCTACTGAGCAGCGCGTCATCAATGACGGAAGCGCGCCCAGGCCTGAATGTAATGTGAGTGCGGCCCGTCGGGGGAGACGGGAGGGGGCACAAGCGTGCTTTGGCCCGATTCAAGGCAACTGTACATAGTGTACAGTACGTAGTGTGAGTACGGCCTTTGTCCCTTGATTTATCAGGGGTCACCACAGCGAAATGAACCGCCAACTTATCCAGCATATGTTTTACACAGCGGATGCCAGCCATAACCCAGTAGTGGGAAACACCCATACACTCTCGCATTCACATACACACTATGGCCAATTTAGCTTATTCAATTCACCTATAGCGCATATTATTGGACTGTGGGATAAACAGGAGCACCCGGAGGAAACCCACGCGAACACGGGGAGAACATGCAAACTCTACACAGAAACGTCAACTGACCCAGCCGGGGCTCAAACCTGCAACCTTTTTGCTGTGAGGCGACAGTGCTAACAACTGATCCACCGTGCCGCCCCAAATCAAATCAGAGTTATTTAAAAAATTGTCTTGCCTATTTCCAGCTCTACAATGGCACCAGTCGGCTGATTTTTATTAGCAGTCCAAAAGAAATCCAATAAAGCACATCCATCCATAATAAAAAAGTGCCTCGCATGGCTCCAGGGGTGAATAAATGTCAACTTCAGTGAATCCATGCATTTGTGTAAGAAAAGCTTCCATATTTAAAACTTTAGAAACAATTTTGTGTAACTTCTGGTGACCGCCGTTTGTTGTGATCTTCTTCTTCTTTGGCGCCTCAAAAATTCACCTCAAAAATAGGAGAAGACGACGATGAATGACGGTCACTGAAGGTTCCATAAAATAATTTATAAAGTTTTAAATATTAACATTTTTCTCACAAAACAGCATCGGTTTGCTACAGGAGACTTTTTCTCATCCCCAGAGTTGCGTGAGGCACTTATTATTATCAATGAACTGGACTTCTTTTGGATAAAAATCAGCTGACTGTAGACATCGTAAAGCTATAAAAGGACAATAAAAACTAACTGACTGGATTCGACTTAAGGAAGAAAGTCATAGACATCTAGGATGTCGTGAGGGAGAGTTTTTGGGTGAATAACCCTCTCAGGAGTTCACACTTAGCTGATGATTGATTATAAAGCTTGTTTGGCATGCTGTCCCAAGAGAGATCCCTGAGCTCATAAGATCCTCGAGCCCGGGGCTCCCTCCCGTTTGCAAGGTGAGAGGGGAGTTTGAGCTCAGGTAGATCGTGAGAACTTTCCTGCTGTAGTAGCTAATGAACAGATAGTGATTGCTCTTAAGAGATAACTACTTACTAGGAGCATGTCTATGGTGCTGATTTGGATTAGTCAATTAACTTAAGATGCATGTTTTTGGACAGTGGGAGAAAACTGGGGAACCTGGGGGAAACCCACGTGAGCAAGGTTAGAACGTGTAAACTCCGCACAGAAACGTCAGCTGGCTTGGTAAGGACTAGAACCAGTGACGTTCTTGCTGTGAGGCAACAGTGCTAACCACTGGGCCACCGTGCCACCCATCTAGGAAAGGAGGAGGAGTAGGGGTGGAAGGGGAGATTCTTCAAAACGAAGATGGCTGTTATATGGAACTTAGGGTATTTACAGTGGCTTAGTAATTGTCTGATTGGTGAATCATAAACTGAATAATGCGGGACCAGCCGCAAGCAATCATAAGCACGTGATCCTCTCGAAATTAGTTTATAAATAAACTTCACTTAAATGACTGGGTAACTTAATCACACCAATTAAATGTATAAAAAGCAAGGTGACCTTCCCCAATAACTTCATTAATCTATTTAACATGTTATATTGATAGCCCAAATGCATATACATGCAGCAGCATGCCTTAAACGCTCACAGCAGCATCTGTGTCTGCATATTGGTTGTAGCAGGTCCATTATTGCACTGCATTAGCACACAAAGCAGATCCAGTCTGCAAAACCAAATGCACTAACAGAACAATATTCATTAACTTTCTAAAACTAATTATCATAATTAAAATAAGTTACCAAAATTACCAGTTATAGAGTTTCTAAACCAAAACTTCATCTATAAGAGCCTGAAGCCTAAGAGAGTAAATTTCCTCTTGTGCTGTCATATGTTCAACCTGATAACCCTAGAGAAAACTTCATGCTGCTCCAAGCAGTTTCTGGAAACAAGTAGGACAGTAAATAAGGTTTACGCAAGCTGTACCTGGAAATTGCCGACCATAATGAGTCCAGCAGCACAGATCCAGCCGGTGGAGAGACTTGCTGTGTTCAACACACAGTTCTGGTGTTTCTCTATCACATGGGCATAGCGCAGCAACACAATCACCATCACTGAGGGTGAGAGAAAAATAATAAGGTTTATTTAAAGAAACACCACAACCAACATAAATTTAAAGCACACTGGGCATGATTTTTAAAAAGCGATTATCCATAATGAAAATGCCTAGCAGATTTCAGCAATCTGGTTTTGAAATACAAGACAAGTTTGTGCAACCATCAGAACAATTATAGCAGCAGTCATGAAAATGTTTTTTTTGCTTTCAATGTTTTACAATGCCTAGGACATATAAATCATGTGACTTCATATGTATGTTCATATTTGCTAGACACTGTTAAACAAAGTTCATTGAAGTTTATTCCTGTCACAATAATCAATATATAGACTTATCGTGCAATACATGGACATCGCTTCAATCATTTTTGGTAACACAATATATATCGTCCATCATGTTTACATAAAAATGAATTTCAAACATTGTAGCGGATTGCGCAGCTTAATGTCTGCTGGAGGCATCAGCGAATTCAGGGAACCCCTTTACAAACAATGCTTACTGACAGGTGAAGAATTTTTTTAATTTTCCCGAAAACTACTGACAGTTTAGAAGAAGCTGCTCAAAAGAGTTCTGTTTCGATTCTCCAGTCCACTTCCAGAAAATTGACAATTCACGAATAATGTTAAAGTAAGTTTACAAGGTCAGTTACATGTCGTTTTTGTCCCTTGAATGGGTTTATGCCTATTTATATGCTGTTGTATAATCACTATATAAACACAGGCATAAACTGGTGTTAAAATGACAATAATATCACTTATCACAATCATTTCTGACAATATATTGCACAACAAATATTACTTATCGTGACAGGCCAATTTAAAGTATACACATGCAAAATTACATTCAATAAGCGTCAAATCTTTGTAAGTAAAAGGTTACATTAGGATGATACAACATGTAAATGCATGTGGATGTAAGCTATACAATTTAAACCAGAAGTTTACATACACTATAAAAAGGCACATAACCGTTTTAAAGTCAGATGTTAATGTGACTAAACCTTTTCTCTTTTAGGTAAGTTAGGATTATCAAATTTGTTTCTCTTATGCTTAATAGCAGAATAATGAGAGAGATGTTTTTTGAGAAATTGTTATAACTTTTCTTGAAAGTCAAGTTTACATACAATAAGATTATTATGCCTCTGAAAAAGCTCAGATGATGGTGTCAAGGTTTTGGAAGTTTCTGATTGGCTAATTGACAACATTTGAGTTAGTTGAAGGCACATCTGTAGAATAGTATTTAAGGAAAACCTCAAACACACTGCTTCCTTGTGTGAAAACATGGGAAAATCAACAAGCCAAAATCAACAAAAAAAGCCACATTACAATTTGCTAAATTACACTGGGAAAAAGAATAATTTTTGGAGACACGTCCTGTGGTCTGATGAAACTAAGATTGAATTGTTTGGCCATAATGACCAGTGTTACATTTGGAGGACAAAGGGGAAAGCTTACAAGCCTAGGAACACCATCCCAACTGTGAAGTATGGGGGCGGCAGCATCATGTTGCGGGGCTGCTTTGCTGCAGGAGGGACTGGTCCACTTCACAGCATAGATGGCATCATGAAGAAAGAACATTATGTAGAAATACTGAAGCAATATCTCAAGACATCAGCCAGGAAATTAAAACTTGGCCACAAATGGGTCTTCTAAACAGACCATGACCCTAAGCATACTGCCAAATTAGTTCAAATGTGCTTTAAGGACCAGAGTGATTGTTTTTGAGTGGCTATCACAAAGCCCTGATCTAAATCCTATAGAAAATTTGTGAGCAGAGTTGAAAAAGCTTGTGCGAGCAAGATAGCCAACAAATCTTACACCAATTCTGTCAGGAGGAATGGACCAAAATTCCTTCAAACTATTGTGAGAAGCTTGTGGAAGGACACCCAAAACATTTGTTCAAAGCTATACAGCTTAAAAGCAAAGCTAAAAAAAATACCAAGGAAATGTATGGAAACTTTTGACTGTCTAGAAATTAATAAAAAAATCAGAAAAAAAAAAAAAAATCTCTCATTATTCTGGCATTTAGCAAATGTAAATGATTTAGGTAATCCTAACGGACCTAAAATAGTAAACGTTTAGCATGATTTACCATCAGACATTTTTAAAAAAAAAATGGTTATGTTCCTTTTTTTAGAGTGTATGTAAACTTCTGGTTTCAACTATACATGCAATTCAACACATTCGAAAAAAAAAACGTCTGCTGTTGACCTGAGAACAGGATCTTCATCATCATCTTCTCTATGACTTCAACTTCTCATTGGTAAATCTTTCACTGAGGTAAATCTTGGATAATATCTATGATGCATATTTAGTTTCTGTTCTCCAATAATCATTTCATGCATTACTAAAATGAGAGTTGTTGGTTCATCTAAGATTAGCGCTGTGACAGTGACAAGTTTTTACTACCACGGTGGGAAATCCCCAACAACCGCCGGTGTTGCGGTGGTGGTGGTGGGGGGTGGGGGGGTGTGGGGAGGTGTGTTTGGTCGGGGGGTTGGGTCAATTATGCTGTAAAATAATCCGTGATAGAAGTTCACTCAAAAGTGAAAATTCTTTCTGTCATCAATTACTAACACTCCCATCATTCCAACCTTCAGAACACAATTTTCACTCTTGTATCAGGCCATTTTTGAAAAGGCCTCTGTGATACCTGGCTGACTAGCTGGGTGTTTGCATTCAGAAGACATGAGTTGATTATATGTGGCTGCATGACATGACTGGAGATGGCTCTGGAGATTCGACGTGTTTGCTCATTTAACACTTATTTTTGTTAAACAAACTCCACAAATAGCTTCATCCAAATTATTGTTTTGCCTTTTTGGTTCGGCACGAATCACGAATAAAAGCTGATTCCAGCAGCGAGGGGCGTAGTTGCTGAAAGCCGATTCCCCCTGCTTTGACTGAACTCTTGGAATTTCTAGTTTATATGATCTTAAAGATCTGAGTGATCTGTTAGGTTTGTATTCGGTGAGCATATCTGTCATATTATATTCTTACAGAAATGTAATACTTGGCAACATAACGGAAATTTGTGTTTTAGAGTATGTGACGTTACGTACTACCGCCGGTGGCATGGAAAACACAGTGGCTACTGACCAACGTGGTGACGAGGTTGTCACGGTGGCCATCACAGCCCTATCTAAGATAAAATATCTTTCAGGATTCTTTGACAAATAGTAAGCTCTTTTTATGAAATATTGTATTACATAAAATCTTTGCTGTTACTTTTCATCAAGTTAACAAATCCTTGTTTAATTAAAGTATTCACAAAAAGTATTCTAGTTCCAAACATTTGTGGCACAGTAGTGATCATAGCCACACATTTTAATGGGGTGCTTCACTATGATATCCTATTTTAAACTTTAGTTGATGTGTAATGTAGCTGTGTGAACATAAACAACATCTCTGAATTCAAGACGCTCAAAGTTCAATGCAAAGGGAGACATTGGCTTTTACAGAGTTAGCTTAGCAAAGCCTACAGCTTTGGGGACTACAAAGGAATACTTCCGGGCTAGTGAGATCACAAACGCTTCAAGTTACGCGCATTCACCATGAGCATACACCCCACACAGCGAAGAGGTGTGGCTAGAAACACTGTATTGTATTATAGCAGAGAAAGCTAAAATGCCGTCCAAACGCTGCTATTTCCACAGAGCTTCTTCTGTTTCTGTATTTGGGCTTCCAAAAGGACACGATGCAAAGACAGAAGCGCTTACAGTTTAATTTAATTATGTTGCAGTGAATTATAAAAAAAGATATAGCTCTAGCATTTGACAAAGGACAGTTTCCAGAATCTCTTCCAGTTCAGTGCTGGAGTCGGCTAAAAACTCCTCAAAGGAGGAGCAGCTCAACCATAATAGAAGAAGCTGTGGATTGTGAGCCACAACCTGTAAGTATTTTTATTTGTTAAAATTGATCTATTACATGCAAAGTGTCTAGTGTTAACGGTATGTTGTAGAAAGGACTTAAACAAGGATGTAAACAATGGGAAATATTGTTTGGCACCGTTAACAATTTAGTTACAAATTCATACTTATCCATCAAACCGCTGTAAACACCCACAATCTTCACCAGCGCTGCAGTGTCCCTCTATGCGGCTGCTTTCCCTGCGTTCTACATCTCAAATAACGAACTTGCAAAAGATTTGTCAACGTTTCATATTACTTACACATGTTTATAACCCAAATATATGTGAAAGACACTTGTCAGAATTTATTTTAGAGAGCAGGCATGAGGTTCAGCTCTGTCCTCTTTATTATATGTCTAATTCAAGCTCACATTGATTCGGCTAACAGCTACTCTGACTGATGGTATTTACCAACCCAGGCTCATTCTGAAAACATAGTCCCATGGACATTTCTGGAGACCGCGAATTATGTAGCCGGAGGTACGGCTGCATTTTATTTTTTAAGCGAACGCTACGGGGCGGTATGACGTCGTTCCTTTTGGCGCTTATCAGCTGACCGCTTACCTCCGTGTGAAGGGCTTTCCCGCCACAACCAGTTTGTCCAGTTAGCTCATCGTGTACGTCGGCAGATTTGAGACACAGAGAGGAATTGACCACAACGACGACGAACGGGTTCAGGTCCGGGGAAGAGCGGTTCCAGAAATCAGGTAAGACAAAAACAGAACCCAAAAAATAAAATGAACGAGTAAACAATAGGGTGAGAATGTGGTAAAATCTGAAAACGTGTTAAAAATCAGACGAGGGCTTTTCTTTTTCTGGACGGCTTTTGTAAACCGTTGGTTGGGTTTAAGGAAGTATGTGGGTGGAAGGGTCAATCGGTAAAATTGGTTGGGTTTAGGGAAGGAGGAGGGTGGGTCAGTCGATTGGCCCGTCGCCCAGTCAATCATTCAGCCTTCAGTAAGACAGACAGACAGACGGTCGGTCGACAGCGGCCTCTGGTGGGTTTACACGGGAACAGTGCGGGCGCAAACGGCACTCGCAAGAGACATTTGAGATACGAAAAACTGCAAAAAAACGGACCTCCCCGGACGTATTTCGCGGTCTCCAGAAACGTCCACGGGACTACATATTCAGAATGAGCCTGGGTTGGTATTTACACCACAGAGGCAAAGCGTGTGCTAGTGACTGGACGTGACACTTCCTGGTGACGTGGAGCCAATCCGCGAATCACAGCACATTATGTTAGCTGACCAATCAGAGCCTTTTAAGGGTGGGCTTTCGGAGGAACTAGGAAATATAATAGCCGTTTTCATGTTAGCTTATTAGTAGTATATAATCAAAGTAAAATATATGAAAAAATGACTTGATTTTTTACAAACGAAGCATGAGCACACGTTGCTTTGCATCTTATAAAACACAACCAAGCCTTAACAATACACTCTGGACTACCCCTGTAAAATAATTCAAAACACTGTTTTGAAGAACAGAAAAAAATGTAATTGGCTCCTTTTTTATATCAGATGTTTGTATCGTATGTTGATGACATACGGTATGTTTTTTATGCTAGGTTAGTGTGACCTAACAAATGAGACACAAGAAGGATGGTCTATTTTCTACCTTGTTTCCCAAACAGCTGGCTCCTAGTCTGACTCACTTTGACAAAACACCAATTCCAGTATTCTTGGATTCATTATTCACTGGAAAGTCTACTAAGTAGTCAACATGGAAAGACGAGGAGAGAGTGGATAAAAGAGGCGAGTCATGGGGAGACCTTTAACGTAAATCAGGCGGCTGCAATCTGCTCAACTGTTTTACTGCTTGGTTAATGCTTAATGAAAAGTGACTGGGGCAGATGTGGCCCGTTAGAGTGAAGGGAACAGACAATAAACCACCCCTCCTTTCTCAACCCAAGCCAACTACCAGAATATTCCTATAAAAGTAGTTTAGTGTGAACATTACAGCTATCACGATTACTTAAGCATAACCAGCATGAATTCGCATATTGGTTAGTCTTGCTTATAGGCTGGCCCACACGAAATCTACGCATGCAGATATCTGCAGATTTTTAGCCCATCATTGAGTATTTATTTACCTGTGTAAATAATGTAATTAATTTCCGAAATATTATTGATTAATATGAAAGCCATTCATTCATTTTCTTGTCGGCTTAGTCCCTTTATTAATCCGGGGTCACCACAGCGGAATGAACCGCCAACTTATCCAGCACGATTTTACGCAGCGGATGCCCTTCCAGCCGCAACCCATCTCTGGGAACATCCACACACATACACTACGGACAATTTAGCCTACCCAATTCACCTGTACCGCATGTCTTTGGACTGAGGGGGAAACCGGAGCACCCGGAGGAAACCCACGCGAATGCAGGGAGAACATGCAAACTCCACACAGAAACGCCAACTGACCCAGCCCAGCCGAGGTTCGAACCTGCGACCCAGCGACGTTCTTGCTGTGAGGCGACAGCACTACTTACTGCGCCACTGCATCGCCCGTTAATATGAAAATATTAATATGTGTTCATTTGATTTATTTATAATACAGTTTGTAAAGTAATATTTTTTTGTCTTTTAGTAGATATATTATTTGACAGACTTGCTTTGTTTACCAGATAAATGGATCTAGATGCATACGATACTTCCAAAATAATTCTGTATAAATCTGCAGATTTTTTACAAAATTCTCCGCAGAAATATAAAGAAATGTCCACAGATTCTGTCTGGCCCTACTTATAGGGCATTATAGCTGATAATTGAGGTTAACCATCATATTTAATAGTGATTCTGAAGCGCTAAATTGAAGGACAAAGTAGTGAGATGTCATTTTGAAAAAAAAAATCTGAAGACTGGATACAGTGGATACATCAGACTCTTGTTGTTTTATGAATCATCTATGCTAAACTATACCCTAAACCTTACCAATAGAAAGAAATAAACCAAACATAAAATTAATCAAGTGGCAAAACTTGATTAAAAAAGGCTGGGTTATTTTAATCCTATGTTGGGTCAAACATGGACATTTGTCCATTTTAACTCAACATTAGGCAACATTAGGCAACCTTAACCCAGCATTTTTGAAGCAACTATTCATTTTACAATCTTTTTACATGGCTTTGAGCACTTTTATCAAACAATGTTTTACAGAACTCATACAGTTGAAGTCAGAATTATTAGTCCCCATGAATTATTAGCCCCCCTGTTTATTTTTTTTCCCAATTTCTGTTTGAAGGAGAGATTTTTTTCAACACATTTCTAAACATAATAGTTTTAATAACTCATTTCTAATCACTGATTTATTTTATCTTTGCCATGATGACAGTAAATAATATTTCACTAGATATTTTTCAAGACACTTCTATACAGCTTAAAGTGACATTTAAAGGCTTAACTAGGTTAATTAGGTTAACTAGGCAGGTTAGGGTAATTAGGCAAGTTATTGTATAATGATGGTTTGTTCTGTAGACTATCGAAAAATATACAGCTTAAAGGGGCTAATAATTTTAATCTTAAAATGTTTTTTTTTTATATAAAAACTGCTTTTATTCTAGCCGAAATTAAACAAATAAGACTTTCTCCAGAAGAAAAAATATTATCAGACATACTGTGAAAATTTCCTTGCTCTGTTAAACATATTTTGGGAAATATTTCAAAAAGAAAAAAAAATTCAAAGGGGAGCAAATAATTCTGACTTTAACTATATGAGCAAACTGCATCAAAAACTACAATGCCATACCAAGTAAGCTATGGAATAAACTGACATACAACATTATGAAGACAAAAAATGTAATGCAAACATATAATACTGTGCAAGAGCCATACAAAAATAAGACTATATTGGTTTATAATCTGCACCATAATTGTAATTTGTGTGAAAAAGAACGTAAGGTTGATCTGTTCCAAGCTAGAGTTTGGTAACAAATGGCTGGTATGTACCGGGCTGAAGCCTCATTTCTGTACCACATAAATGCCTGACCAGCTGAGTGAAATCAAATGAAGTAGAGGACTGGAAACATGATTCAAATATATGAAGAAATATATGGGCTACATTTTAAATCAATAACTCATAAGTAATATAGCTGTAATTTGTAATTATTGTTAAACCTATTGTTAACATGACACTTCCATTGACAGTAACTGGAAAAATATGCATACAGGGAATTTTATTTTGGTTGAGTTTAACCTGAAATACTAAAACATCTAAAACTAAAACTGCCATAAATAGATTTAGGCCCAGTTTCACAAACCAGGTTTAGCTTAAGCCAGGACTAGACCTTAGTTAAATTAGGCTATTTAAGCCACATTTATAAAAATGGCCTAAGAAAAATACATTACTGGTGTGCATCGGAGACAAAAAATGATACTGCCATATTTTAAGACATCTCACTCTGAGTTATTTTCAGTTGAGACAGCTCAAACATGCAATTTAATCCAAGACTAGCCTTAAACCTTGTTTGTGAAACCGGGGGTTAGAGACTAAACCTATAAAGACTAAAAAACTAATAAAAACGTCATAAATTAATAAAAAACATTTAAAAGGCATCTATTTCAACCCTTTTTAAAGATTTAATATAAATCTTTTGTGTCTCTAGAATGTGTCTGTAAAGTTTTAGCTCAAAATACCCATCAGATTATTTATTTTACCTTTTTAAATCTGGAAAATTTGAGCTGTTATGGCATTGTAGCTGTTTTTGTTGCCTGTGCCTTTAATGCAAATGAGCTGGTTCTCCCTGTCCACCGTTCCCAAGTGCGTGTCAGAGCCGTAGGCAAGAATGAAGCAGATCTTACTACAGTAAGAACTTTATCAATGGTTATTTGTTATATTTGTAAAGTTTATTTGTTAATGGAGGTCATTCAAGCCTGCTACAGCAATGAGTCACACACAATGTGACACAATGTGCCAACTTATCCAGCACATTTTTACTCAGCGGATGCCCTTCCAGCCGCAACCCATCTCTAGGAAATATCCACACACACTCATTCACACTCATACACTATAGACAATTTAGCTTACCCAATTCACCTGTACCGCATGTCTTTGGACTGTGGGGGAAACCGGAGCACCCGGAGGAAACCCACGCGAACGCAGGGAGAACATGCAAACTCCACACAGAAATGCCAACTGACCCAGCCGAGGCTCGAACCAGCGACCTTCTTGCTGTGAGGCGACAGCAGTACCTACTGCGCCACTGCGTCGCCTCTTAATTTCTGCTAAATTTCTGTAATTCAACCTCTGTTATTTTACAGTAAATTTCTGTAATTTAACGGCCATTTTTTAATGTTTTTTTTCAGCACCCCAGCTGCCAGAAATAAACTGTAAAATTACGGATTTTTTTACAGTGTACACCAAAAGTTGTCCTTCCTGCATTATCTCACGACTTTAGCATCCCTCCACCACCCTGACACCTCACCTCTTAAACATTATCTATCAGGGGGAGTGTTCTGGCGCCGGGCTAGACACTTCGCTAGAACCCCAACTTCTCTTTCTTCCCCGATAAGGGGAAAAACACGAGTTGGGGTGTCTTCCCCGAGCTCAGAGCCCTCTCCTTGGACAGCACGCCAAATACGCTTTATTTATAAACATCTGTAAGTGTGAACTTGTGAAGTCGTTATAAAGTTTGCACGTGCGCACACACACACACGTTTAGCTTTGCACTGTTTTTGCACAGCGAATGTGACAGGATACACATTAATATACACTGCTGTATGGATATCTGTTATGTTAATGTACAGTTGAAGTCAGAATTATTAGTAAAGGTGTTGGTGTAGTAGTAGTAGTAGTAGTAGTAGTGGTAGTAGTCTGTGTAGTAGTATCAGAAGTAGAGGATGTTGTTGATGTAGACGTTGTAGTAGCAGTGATTTTTGTAGTAGTATCAGTAGTAGTAGGAGACGTTGTAGTAGTATCAGTTGTAATAGATGTTGTAGTAGTAGACGTAGTAGTAGTAGTAGTAGTAGTTGTTGTTATGGCTGTAGTAGCAACAGCAATAGTATTTGTGATATTAGTAACTTTCTGTAGTAGCAGTTGGTGTAGTACTTGTGATTTATTATTATTATTGTTGTTGTCAGTTATTACTGTTGTCCTTTCTCTTTACTGTCATCATTACTATCATACATTATTAGCATTGTCACTCTCTACCACTGACTGGTTTCTTTCTATTTGTTTATTTATATCTATGACACTTGCTTCATTTATTGACTGTTATTGTCCCTTATGTATGTACTCAAACCTGACCAAGTGCCCTTACATGCGCACACGCACGCACGCACACACACACACACACACACACACACACACACACACACACACACACACACACACACACACACACACACACACACACACACACACACACACACACACACACACACACACACACACACACACACGCACCTGCCAGTACTTGACTGTATTGTTGTTGTTTTTGTTTTTCGTTGTTGTTTTTGTTTTATTTTCTCTGTTTTTGTATGATCCCAATTTGTGAACCTTTTTGCATATTCTAATTAAAAAAAAAAAAAAAGAATTATTAGCCCCCCATTTAATTTTTTTTTCTTTTTTAAATATTTCCCAAATGATGTTTAACAGAGTAAGAAAACTTTCACAGTATGTCTGATAATATTTTTTCTTCTGAAGAAAGTCTCGTTTGTTTTATTTCAGTTAGAATAAAAGTAGTTTTTAATTTTTTAAAAACCATTTTAAGGTCAAAATTATTAGCCCCTTTAAGCTATACTTTTTTTTTCGATAGTCTACAGAACAAACCATCGTTATACAATAACTTGCCTAATTACCCTAACCTGCCTAGTTAACCTAATTAACCTAGTTAAGCCTTTAAATGTCACTTTAAGCTGTATAGAAGTGTCTTGAAAAATATCTAGTAAAATATTATTTACTGTCATCATGGCAAAGATAAAATAAATCAGTTATTAGAAATGAGTTATTAAAACTATTATGTTTAGGAATGTGTTGGAAAAATCTTCTCTCCGTTAAACAGTAATTGGGGAAAAAAAATAAACAGGGGGGCTAATAATTCAGGGGGGCTAATAATTCAGGGGGGCTAATAATTCTGACTTCAACTGTACAAAACAAACCTGATTTTAAGTCCACAAAGCGTCTTCTTTTATAATTGTACTGACATGCGGCTGTGGTGATGAATTACAGCGATTTTACTGTCTTTATTACAAACATGCACTGTTTTAAAAAAAACTTTTTTAATTTGTAAATCTCATTCTCAAATCACATTTGATGATGATTGATGATCACAGCGAGCCGAACAGATCTTTTAATCCCAGTTGCTTTGCACAAGTCCTGTCTTGTTGATATGATATATACGCGTATGTTACTACGGAAACATGTTAATACGCGTCTGTCAATCAATTCGGTGGGCGGGGAAAACACACTTCTACGTTACGTTGCTGTGGACCTCAAAACGGGAGGGATTTGGATCCTTTTTTAACGTCAAGAAATTTAAAAAAGAGACTTATTGTCTTTATATCACCCCAATATGACTGTGGAAACACTATACCTACACACAGTTTTGTCCAAACAGCTTACAAAAGATGATTTAAATCATAGGTGCCCTTTAAAATAAAACCAAAAGACTTAATTTTATCATTATTAGCCACAACTGTGTGCCAGTGATACTAAAATATCTATCCGGCTAATCGTACATTGGTTATATGTGACTTTTTGCAGTAGTAACTAATTTAAGATGCTTGATACAGCATGTAGGAGAAGTTACGAGCATGGAAAAACAAACCCATGTGTCTGCAGGCATAGGAAATTAACTCAGTTTAATAAAATCCAGCTGAAATGGCACAACAGCAACTGAATTATTGGAGCGAAGGCTTGTTTACTGCATTACACATGACTGTCTTCCTTCCCAGGCATCTAATGTTGATGTTTCCCTCATGAATGGGCTCTCAGTGGATACGGGCACAGGAAAACAATGAGATTTCAGCAAACACAGCAATCTGCGAAAGGCTAAATATACCTGCGTACTGCCAACTAACTTTAAACTCTATCATGGACAACCCCAGAATCCCATTCTTATAAGCACAGGGCGTGACGAAAGGTCACTTCCAAAAGTCTGTGTATATGTTTGTGTGTAGGTGTTTGTAAATGAGGTTTCCTGGAAAACGCTCTCGGGATCAGAATGCGGGACACAAGAATGGGACTTATGGTGTCCATTGGATATGGGCAATTATTGTTTCTGCTGTGTAACTACCCCCAAACTTCACAGAAAACAAAGCTACTCCAGGCAAACACACTTTAAATTTAATGGGAACATTTAGCTTGCAAATGTGCTTCCCTTGAGATGGATTTTTTTTAGATTTTGCAAGGTCGGTGCATATAATGTGCTTTGGTTCAAGCGTGTCATTGAACCGGCGTCAACATGACAGACAGAAAATCCAGTGAATGCAGAAACTAACTGATTTCAAAATGAAGAATGCAGAATTTTAATTCTAAAATGAAAGAATGCAGTATTACAACAACATTAATTAAAGCAGATTTGAGAGAAACACTCCACATTTATATGTGAATAGTGAAAATACGATTATTTTGCTTACCCCGTTGGCAGATTATTTTGCTTGTTTTAAAAAAAAACTCCTTAATTTTCACATTTAAAAAAGCAAGATAACCAGTGTTTAATAATTTTCAAATTTAAATTTTCCTCTTGATTCTGCTTGATCTTTCTTTAGTTACATTGTAGATGTTACAAGACTGACAAAAAACGGAAAGCTCCCATTTTCTAGGCTGATATGGCTAGGAAATATTCTTTCATTTTGGTGTAATAATCATTGCTGCCATACTATGGCTGCAGCAGGTGAAATTTTACCCAGAGCCTCAAATTTTAGAAACTATTGTGTAATTTTTTGGCAAGATGCTAATGGTCTAATTTGATTCGATAATTTGTGATAAACTAAGCTAAAACTGTTTCCACCACAACCCAGGATCGACCAAACAACTTCACAAATGGTAAAACTCAACTGCTTAACCCTAAGGAAGGTGTAAAATGAGCCTATTTTCAAAGAAAGTGTTTCTTTAAAGCAGTGGTCCTCAACCCCCGGGCCGCAGACTGGTACCGGTCCTCTGATCAATTGGTACCGCAGAATAGATCATTATTTATTGTTTATCATCTGAGTCCGAATGACCTTTTATTTTGAAAACTCTTTTCGTTTGTAAAATGACCGTATTCCCTCGCTTATTCTGTATTCCGTATTCTGTCACTTGAGCGAAAAAATGATAATACATGCTCAGGGAAGCTAACTACAGGCTAACTAGCACTGTAGCTCCATCATAAAATGATACTGAATTAAAACCCTGACAGTCTGCCTTAAATTCAGAATTTCACAGCAAATATTTCTGGCACATAAAGACGTCTGTGTGGCTTTTGAATCACTTAGAAACTGTTAAAGTTAATACACTTAAAGAAATACTACGCGTTTAACGGTGGATATCTTGTGTGCCAGAGGTTGGAAGAGCTAACTAGCTGTAAAATGCAAATAAACTAGGTCATGTTAGTTGACTTGTTTTACTGCTCGCAGGTCAAAGGTGTTGTCATAGCACAACAAACTCAAGATAATCAACACACAAACAAGGCAAACAGCTCAAGTTACTGGCTAATCGCAGTTGTACGCTATTCGTGAAAGCCCGGGAAAGGCGCCTCCCTTCTTACATAATGTGTTTTTGTTTTCATTCATTCATTCATTTTCTTGTCGGCTTTGTCCCTTGCGGGGTCGCCACAGCGGAATGAACCGCCAACTTATCCAGCACGATTTTACGCAGCGGATGCCCTTCCAGCCGCAACCCATCTCTGGGAACTTCCACACACACATTCACACTCATACACTATGGACAATTTAGCTTACCCAATTCACCTGTACTGCATGTCTTTGGACTGTGGGGGAAACCGGAGCACCCGGAGGAAACCCACGCGAACCCAGGGAGAACATGCAAACTCCACACAGAAACGCCAACTGACCCAGCCTAGCCGAGGTTCGAACCTGCGACCCAGCGACGTTCTTGCTGTGAGGCAACAGCACTACCTACTGCGCCACTGGGTTGCCGTGTTTTTGTTTTGTGGCGTCGAATTAAAAACAAAACGAACAAATGCTCTGAGTATTTTAGGGGTTTTACTCTCATTCTGAAATCATTCAAACCAGTTGACATGAGCTTAGCGTGGCTATAAGCTGAGCTTATCATGCTATAGCCCATTTTTAGCTGCACGAAACAAACATGGCCCGTCGTCTTGCTAAGCTGCCTCGCTAGCGGAACACTAGCAGAGGCTCCGCAAACGCCATTGCTACTAAACACCTCTGAACTCCGTGACATTCACAATTCACCAGTAACGCAAAACAGGGCGATAATTTCATCAGTAGCACAATTTATCGCAAAATGCTCATACAACTGGTATAAACTCAACTTATATTCTATCGTATAGCGTTACGTAAATCAATTAACATAATTGTATTATATAACAAATGGATGCACAACCCATTTGTCAACAAATCAGGTGAATCCAGCATGTCTGTGCAAGAAGATGATCAACTACTGGAGATCAAAATGGACGGCGGCCGCTCACATATCTTTTCACATGTCTTTTCTGTGCACGAGTTTGTTATTTCCAATGGAGGCTTGTGTGCGCACATTGGGAGCAAGCGGTGCGACGCGCTTGCACCTTCCAGGTGCCCTCAGTTGAAAACCTCGTCAGAATTCTGCAAGTCACGTGACAAGAACTGACCGATCAGCTTCATATTTTGTATGGAATATACATATTTTGGTAGTCTAATTATATCAGACAACCACAGAACAGCCAAACACTGCAGTGCTTTTTTTAATTTTAAACTTGTATCAGAGTTCGAGTAACGTTTTGTCAACTTGTCATCCTCTGAGAAAACGGTTGATGGTCGCTTAGCATTCTACATACAGACGCCCCTCCCCCCAACCCCCTTGGTAAAATTGCCAATCTTGGACCGGTCCACTGTGATAAAAAATGGCTGAAAATGTGGGATCTGGCCAACTCACTTCAGATTTTATTACATGAATTGAAAGGAAGCTGATTTATTTTTTACTATTAACAATCCTTAAAACAAAATACTCTTCAGCTGATTCTGATGAGAATCCTGTAAACTTTTCCACAGCCCAGAGCCTCATCCAAATCCATGAAAAACCCCTTGATGCGCAGTGATATTTGAAAAGTACTGCAGGTTGTGGGGAACATTCAACACACGGAGGCTCAAAAACAGGCTTATACAGTATCTCAGTCACACAATCTGCCCTAATTTCCCTGTATCTCTTCTCAGAGAATGTTCCAGTTTCCAAGGGGTGAAATGTAGCGGAAATACCGCAGCCCAAACACATTAGCGCCACAACACCTGTGTATTTATGGATCACGAGGTTCCACCTCAGTGCAGCATTGCTTGAAGAGAAACATTAGAAAAAGCAGGAGATAAAAAGTAAACAGTGGTCCTGTCACAAGGTCTTCGGGAGCCTAAACTAGCTTTGCTCAGTTCCTGCGGTGAACTCTCTCCACCCTGTTTCCCTTCGACTACAGTGCTACACTGCTGAGAGATGCTTCCTCTAGTGCCATGCTGACTTCAAAAGCACAATTTATGAACAGCGAGTGTTATATAAGCCCCGCAAAAACAATGCAGCTCTGGGAAACTGTTGGTAGCCAGGAAGAGGTGCTATCTTTTTGTTTGGGATAAACTGATAAATATTCTGCCCACAAAAAGAATCAGCTTTCCCAAGTTAATATTAATAACACCTTCAATCCAGAGTTAGTAGTGATGTTTAAAATCATAATGTTTTCATATTTTAAAAACATTAGATGGTTTTTCCAAATAAAACATCTTATAAAACGTTCACTTTTTACCAGATCTGGTACTACTTATTTGGTGATGTACCATATCGACATTGATGCATTCAAGCAAAAGATCCAAACCCAACTCGATTCATTTATTCGACTATTTCGTTAAAGAATCAATAGTTTTAAACACGGTGCACTTTCAGATTTAAACCTCAGCTGGATGTTTTCATTCACTTAGTGCTGTGTTACACACTGCATGGAAGCTCATTTAAAAAAAAAAAACCATAATAGGGGCTCTTTCAAAATAATAATTTCTAATAACTCATTACTTTCATCTTTGCCATAATGACAGTATAACAATGCTAGATATAGTATTCATATTCTTAAAGTGTGGTTTAAAGGCTTAACTAAGTTATATAGGCAAACTAGGCAAGTTAGTTTAACTAGGCAAATCATTGGGCAACAGTTGTCTGTTTTGTAAATAATCGGAAGAAAAACATTTTTTCTTAAAGCGGCTAATAATCTAGTTTTCCCACATTTAATAACAAAAAAATGCCAAACTAAAAGAAACATAAATTAGAAAAATATAATAGGAAATATTGTAAAAAAAAAAATCTTACACAGAACTTGACTTCAACAAAATGTAATATATAGAATAAATATAGAAAATATAGGGCAACGCAGTGGCGCAGTAGGTAGTGCTGTTGCCTCACAGCAAGAACGTCGCTGGGTCGCAGGTGCGAACCTCGGCTAGGCTGGGTCAGTTGGCGTTTCTGTGTGGAGTTTGCATGTTCTCCCTGCGTTTGCGTGGGTTTCCTCCGGGTGCTCCGGTTTCCCCCACAGTCCAAAGACATGCAGTACAGGTGAATTGGGTAAGCTAAATTGTCCATAGTGTATGAGTGTGAATGAGTGTGTGGATGTTCCCAGAGATGGGTTGCGGCTGGAAGGGCATCCGCTGCGTAAAATCGTGCTGGATAAGTTGGCGGTTCATTCCGCTGTGGCGACCCCGCAAGGGACAAAGCCGACAAGAAAATGAATGAATGAATGAATAGAAAATATAGGGGCGGCACAGTGGCTCAGTGGGTAGCGATGTCACCTCACAGCAAGAAGGTCGCTGGTTCAAGCCTCGACTGGGTCAGTTGGCTTTTCTGTGTGAAGTTTGCATGTTCTCCCTGTGTTCGTGTGGGTTTCCTCCGGGTGCTCCGGTTTCCCCCACAGTCTAAATACATTCGCTACAGGTGAATTGAATAAACTAAGTTGGCCATAGTGTATGTGTGTATGTCCTGGTCCTCCAGGTTGGGGGTTGAGCGTTGGGCTAACAACCCACCTCGTAAAAAAATTAGATGTTACGAAACATCAACATGGTGCGGCTAAATATCAACTTTGATATAAATGGCCCTGGGAGTAAGTATAGAAAATATAGAAATATCTGAAAAATATTAATAAAAAAATAAATCACAGTGTAATTATTTTGTCTTTAACTGCAGCTAAGTACAGTACATATTGCCCATCCCTACCGGTCACCCTTGATGAAATGTTTTGTACATTTTGTACAACTTTATTAAGTCCCTTTTATGCTGAAACAGTGATGCAGATCATCACGTAGCATACGGGGTGGTTTTTCTTTGATAGTCGTGTTATATAAGACACACCATCAAAAAAGAATTCAAAATGTAGCTTTCTTGTATTGTTGTGTGAACAATGATAATTTCCTTGTGCAAACAGGCAGAGGCCGAGTCTCTCAGCGGGACAACACTCTTACTTTTAGTAGCGCAGGGTGGAGGATTGAACACAACAATACAACCCTTCAGCTCTCAGCATGGACTCCGCCATCAGACCCAGACGCTCAGGTCACAGGTCACACTGAACCAATGGGTCTCTGCTCTCACAGACCTGCTGTAGAGTTCACACTCCACTGTAACTGACAGTACCTACATGAAGTAAAAGGCAGCAGTCGCACGAGATACAGATGAATAGATGTTTTCTGACAGTTACAAAAAAACGCAGGTAACAAAATGTGTGCTAGGCATGTTTAAATCGCAGATCCACTAAGCTAAAAACAGTCATTTAAGCTTTTTAGATGTTTACAAATGTTTTATCCAAGCAATGAGGTGATTATTTGAAACACTAGATGAATCTTCAAATAACAGCTGTTAGAAAAGCATTCTATGAAGAATGCCAATGTTTTGAGACCAGTGACTGTGAAAAATATGGACGACGCAACACGCAACACGCTTTGAAGGCAAAATGCCTTGTGACAAGCACAAACTGTCGCAAAAGACGGCTGAAATTGGAGCCTGGTGCTGCGTCCCAATTCGCATACTTATACTACGACCTAAAAGTATGTACTTTTTTTGTGGACGAAAAATATATACTTTTGAGTGAGTAACAGAAAAGTATGCAAGCTTTGGGACATACTACTTCCTCGTTTCACAGATCGTTGTGTTTCTTAGTTAGAGCCCTGTCAATCGTCCACATTTCTGTCGTATTTAATTTCCTACCTTATTGGAGAAGCAGCAGCAGGATAATCTCCCATTCACGATTCTTTCATGCAGAGAAATCTCCTCAGGTCTTTCGATAATTCTGCATTCAGACAGTAATGTCCAAACACGTCTTTATATAAGTTCAGTATTGTTGTTGCAGATGAAATATAACACAGACAGCGGTATTTAAATATTCTCCAGTGGGCTAGATATTAATTAACAGTCATGCAAACATCTGTACCGAAGCCTCTCTGCTTGACGGTTGGTCTCGCGGGTCCATCATGTTTGTAGTTTGTTTACACTTTTCACCCGCGTTTTGTAGTTCTAATCGAATTCACTTCCAACGCGCAATGTACTGTGGGCAATATCAGCGGTTAGAGTACGGACACTTCTACACTTAAAATTTTGACCGGAAATAGTAAACCATCCGGGAGTTTTTGGCATACTCTTTTCAACATACTACGATTTGGGACATACTAATTCTACTTTCACATACTATTTAGGACGGATAGTATGCGGATTGGGACGCAGCATGGGTATGCGCAGAAGGGACTACCTGATGGAGCCAGAGGCGGAGCCACATAATCAAGCTTCCAACCAAACGCTTGTACGTCAAATCAACCACACCTCCCTCATTTGACTGCCCATATCTGCACTATAACAAAGGCTCGCTAATATAAATATAAGCACTTACATTTAAAAACACGTAATAATGCACGATTTAAAAACTGTGTGATGTAAGCTGTTCTAATTTAATAAAAACAGTATATGTTGGACTGCAGAAATAAACAATCTTATATACACTCTAGCCTAAGTTAGACTCAACTTAAGCACAAAAAAATATTTCTCTTGGCTTGTTGATATTTATTATCTTCACAGGGGTAGAAATAACAGTTTAAAATATGAACAATAACACATAAACAACACATACATTTTAGGGTGCTTTCACACCTGTGAATCGATTCAGTTGTTCCGAAACAGGGATTAAAATTGTTACATTGTTGCTCTTTGTTCTTGGTGCGGTTCGCTTTCACACGGCAAACTTTCTAAAAATAGCTAAAACAAGTCACGTGTGAGTAAACTCTCCTCACATTGGTCAGAGTTTCACGGTTTATTTTGCAGAGTCCCGCTCAGCTGTCGGGGGTGGTTTGGTGGGCTGCTTCCCAATTCGCATACTTATACTACGACCTAAAAGTATGTACTTTTTTTGTGGATGAAAAATATATACTTTTGAGTGAGTAACAGAAAAGTATGCAAGCTTTAGGACATACTACTTCCTCGTTACACAGATCGTTGTGTTGCTTAGTTAAGAGCCCTGTCAATCATCCACATTTTTGTCGTATTTAATTTCCTACCTTATTGGAGAAGCAGCAGCAGGATAATCTCCCATTCACGAGTCTTTCATGCAGAGAAATCTCCTCAGGTCTTTGGATAATTCTGCATTCAGACGGTAATGTCCAAACACGTCTTTATATAAGTTCAGTATTGTTGTTGCAGATGAAATATAACACAGACAACGCTATTTAAATATTCTCCAGTGGGCTAGATATTAATTAACCATCATACAAACATCTTTACCAAAGCCTCTCTGCTTGACGGTTGGTCTCGCGCATCCATCATGTTTGTAGTTTGTTTATACTTTTTACCCGCGTTTTGTAGTTCTAATCGAATTCTCGTCCAACGCGCAATGTACTGTGGGCAATATCAGCGGTTAGAGTATGGACGCTTCTACACTTAAAATTTTGACTGGAAATAGTAAACCATCCGGGAGTTTTTGGCATACTCTTTTCAACATACTACGATTTGGGACATACTAATTCTACTTTCACATACTATTTAGGACGGATAGTATGCAGATTGGGACGCAGCAGTGGTGTTTGACAGGGTGCGCGCAACATGTCTGAAGAGCGAGGAGAGGTGATAAGAAGGGTGCACGATGTATTTTGAGGACCGGGAGGGAGACGCTTGACTTCCGGGAGATTATCACTCGTTTGCGGGCATCCGGGAGTCTCTGTGCTTTTGCGGGAGACTCCCGGAACTTCGGGGAGACTTGGGATGTCTGGTATGACCTCCCGCCCTACTCATAATTCTCTCTTCATATAGCCGTATGCCTATTACATATCCATAAAACACTGTGATATAGCCGGGCTCGAATCGTATCGCTTTCTCACTACAATCGATCTGCTCCAGAGTTCGTTTCAATCGAGCCGAGACCACCTCATTCAGGCAGTCTCGGAGCGATTGCTTTGGCGCGGATGCGAGCGCGTTTGCCCTGTTCACATATGCCAAACGAACCGCGCTAACTAGGCAAACGCGCCAGGTTCCGGAACAAAAGTCTAGGTGTGAAAGCACCCTTAGGTTTATTAATTTTTATTTATTAATAGGTTTATTAACCCTTAGGTTTATTTATTAATTTTAATTAGCATTCAACAGGACCCAAAATATGCACACCATAGATAACGATTTACCGTGCGAGAAAAATCATGCGTTTAAAAGATAAACACAGCAAGATTTCTAAATATCAACAGGATGTTTACATCCCATCCCTGCACTATATAAAATAATTCTTAATAATTTGTACAATAAACATAGCAGTATTAATACATCAACTGATGTCTACCAGCTGCTGCATCATCGCTTATATTGGTTATCATTTTTTGCCTCCATTTTAATTTAGTTTATTCGATGCCTTAATTTTATCTGGCAAATAGGAATTTACCTTCATTTTAATGTTTATTAGGAGTTTTCAAATAAAAAGCCAACGGTAAATGATGTATATTAATAATATATAACATTTACAGTTCTATTTGTTATACAAGATTCAGTTTCTAGAACATTAATATTTTATAACAGCAAATTCAGTAGATTAACTCGACAACATCCTTTAAATCAAGTTTAAATAACGTTACAGAAGATCCATGTGGAGATCGGCTAACATTAGTTTTGTCTTCCTAATTATTATTTCAGACCCATAAAGAGAATTACTGCTAGATAGCGATCACCTGTATTTTCCCCGTCATGACTAGGCGTGTATCAGCAAACTAATAAAGCCCGATAAAGCCCTGACCTTACCGAAAGAGTGATCCACCAGATCGTGTATGTCAGAAAGTATAGTTTACTGCTGAACTCCTTTTATCATGGTAAAATAACACAGAAATTGAATAATAACACTACAATCTCCTCCCGATACTCTGACGGTCTGCTTTGAGAAACTGTCAATCACGATGACACGCCCCATTTTTATAGCATTAAATTACTGGCTAAAAACATACTCTTTACAAAGATCTGCACCTATATCAGCTTGATAACCAGTGCCTTAATTGACCAAAACCATCTTTCGGGACATTTTATTGCAAGTGTAATTATTTTTTTTATTTGGGCTCAAGTCTCGTTCATTAACACGGAGGAGGCGGGCTTTATGATTTGTACTGCAGCCAACTCCCAGGGGGCGATCTAACGGCCGGGACCTTCACTCAAAAGCAGGCGTGTGGCACACTTGTTTGAGACCAGATAAATATTATTAACTTAAATATTAGTAACGTTAAATCTCTCCAAAACTTGAGAGAACTTGTCAGAACTTTAATCAGAGAGCTGAAAACTTTAATCTTTTATTTGAAGTTTCCAAAAATATGTTCTAAAAAAAGTTTTGATAATGTTAGATAACTTATTTAAACTTGGAGTTAGAAACATTCATTCATTCATTTTCTTTTCGGCTTAGTCCCTTTATTAATCTGGGGTCCACAGCGGAATAAACTGCCAACTTATCCAGTACATGTTTTACGCAGCGGATGCCCTTCCAGCTGCAACCCATCACTGGGAAACATCCATACACACTTATACACTATGGTCAATTTTTAACATACCCAATTCACCTATAGCACATGTCTTTGGACTGTGGGGGAAACCGGCACACCCGGAGGAGACCCACGCGAACATGGGGAGAACATGCAAACTCCACACAGAAATGCCAACTGACCTAGTCGAGGCTCGAAGCAGCAACCTTCTTGGTGTGAGGCGAACGTGCTACCCACTGTGCCACCGCGTCGCCGGAGTTAAAAACATTGTTTAAAAAAAAATAATCTGTAACATATTAAGTGTACCTTTTCTGTATATTCAATCAATTAGTATATGCACCGATCACAAGGAAAAGTCTATTTATTTATTTATTTATTACATTTTAAAGAATATACTCAAAAAATCTTCTCACTTAAATATGATCATATTTCTCACTTTATTTACAACTTCAGGGCAAATGTTTGATTAAGAATGCAAAAATATGAATGAAATATTCTAGAAATATAGAAGTTTACAGGACCAACGTCAAAATATCGCTAAATAAAATGCAAAATGTAAACATTGTACTTTCCCACAATGCTGTTATTCATGTTTCTGTCTGAATCCCAGTAATGGGGTGTAATTTTGAGCTCATGTAAATTATAAAAAAGTACAAATGTAAACAATGCACTTTACAACACCACAATATGTACAAAATAATATAATATCAAATCATAGACTTTCTTTTATCATTCATTCATTCATTTTCCTTTGGCTTAGTTCCTTATTTATCAGGGGTCGCCACAGTGGAATGAACCGCCAACTATCCCAGCATATGTTGTACGCAGCAGAGGCCTTTCCTGCTGCAACCTAGTGCTAGGAAACACCCATACACTCTCAAATTCGCACACAAATTAAGACCAATTTTGCTTGCCCAATTCACTTATAGCGCAAGTCTTTAGACTGTGGAGGAAACCAGAGCACCCGGAAGAAACCCACCCAAACACGGGGAGAACATGTAAACTCCACACAGAAACTGGTCCAGCTGGGACTGGAACCAGCAACCTTCTTGCTGTGAGGTGACAGTGCTAACCACTGAGCCGCAGTGCCGCCACTTTTTATTTTGTCCATACAGTATATTGTTACATTGCACAGGCCTTACTGGACAACAGTTATTTTAAAAACAAAATGAGCTGCACAATATATCGTTTTAGCAATTTATGAATCTGCAATAGTAACATTACAGGACGTGAAATGTTGAGTCGGGATTATATTTGATCAGCCCAACACATGAGATTTGTGAAGTCACCACAGAGCTTAACCATAACAGTGTGAATGTTTATCATTTTCAAGTGTTATATGTAAATAACTATATGTATAACTATAACTATATATAACATTTTGAAAGTGTTGCAAATTTATAAAAAAAAAAACCTGAAAAATCACATGTACATCAGTATTCACAGCCTTTGCTCAATACTTTGTTGATGCACCTTTGGTAGCAATTACAGCCTCAAGTCTTTTTGAATATGATGCCACAAGCCTGGGCCACCTTTTTGCAGTGCCTCTCAAGCTCTATCAGGTTGGATGATAAGCAACAGTGTACAGCCATTTTCAGATCTCTCCGGGGATGTTCAATAGGATTTAGGTCTGGGCTCTGGCTGGGCCACTCAAGGACATTCACCGAGTCGTTGTGAAGCCACTGCATTGATATTTTGGTGGTGTGCTTTGGGTTATAGTCCTGCTGGAAGATGAACCGTCGCCCCAGTCTAAGGTCAAGAGCCACTCTGAAGCAGGTTTTCATTCAGGATGTCTCTGTGCACTGCTGCATTCATTTTTCCCTCTATCCTGACTAGTCTTCCAGTTCCTGCTGCTGAAAAACATCCCTACAGCATGATGCTGCCACCACCATGCTTCACTGTAGGGATGGTATTAGCCTGGTGATGAGCGGTGCCTGGTTTTCTCCAAACGTAACGCCTAGCATTTTTAGTCTCATCAGACCAGAGAATTTTGTTTCTTATGGTCTGAAAGTCCTACAGGTGCCTTTTGGCAAATTCCAGATGGGGAGTGGCTTCTGTCTGGCCACTCTACCATACAGGCCTGATTGGTGGATTGGTGCACAGATGGCTGTCCTTCTGTAAGGCTCTCCTCTATCCACAGAAGAATGCTGGAGCTCAGAAAGAGTGACCTTCATTCCAAACATCTTCCACTTACGGATGATGGAGGCCACTGTGCTCATTGGAACTTTCAGAGCAGCAGAAATTTTTCTGTAACCTTCCCCAGCCTTGTGCCTTGAGACAATCCTGTCTCAGAGGTCTACAGACAATTCCTTTGCCTTCATGCTTGGTTTGTGCATTGACATGCACTGTCAACCCTGGGACCTTATATAGACAGGTGTATGCCTTTTCAAATCATGTCCAATCAGCTGAATTTACCACAGGTGAACTCCAATTAAGCTGCTAAAACATCTAAAGAATGATCAGTGGAAACAGAATGTACCTGAGCTCAATTTAGAGCTTCACGGCAAAGGCTGTGAATACTTATGCACATGTAATTTTTCAGGTTTTTATTTTTAATACATTTGTAACAATTTCATACAATCTTTTTTCACATTGTCATTACGGGTTATTGTTTGTAGAATTTTGAGGAAATAATTGAATTTAATCCATTTTGGAATAAGGCCGTAACGTAAAAAAATGTGGAAAAAGTGAAGCGCTATGAATACTTTCCGGATGCACTGTATTTTATGCAGATGCACTGCCCTACAAAAATCATCCCAATAAATCTAAAATTACCTATTCTTTTCAAATAAAGCTATCCAAGCCCTCTGGTGAAATTGTATTCATATTACAATATATTGCAAAACATCAAAATATCACAATGTCAGTTTTTTGGAGCCCTGATCTGATATAGCTCAAATATGAAAATGTTAGCTATTATCATTTGTATTTTTAGGGGATTTCTGTTCTTGTTTATCTGTTTGGAAATAGCCCTCTGGTCATTGTGACATGATTCAAATTGAATTCAGATCATTTGAGATGATTCATCCATCCTGAACGGTAACTCTCTCTTGGTATCTGACGACAACAGTTGCTAATGTGCAGTGGCAAATCAGTTTTTATAAATGCCTGAATGCACTCATCTCTTGAGTTGTTAAATATATAAGTCACAGTCAAAGAACTGCTTTGGAGAAAGAACTGCTGGGAGAATAATCAGTAACACTTTATTTTGATGGTCCATTTGAGCATTAGTAGACTGTCTGCTTAATATCCGTTGATACTGCTCATTCAACAGACATTTAAGTGACTGTAAGAAACTTAGCAAGTACATGTCAATTTACACTAACCCTTAACTCTAACCCCAACCTAACAGCCTACTTATAATCTAATGAGAATTAGTTGGCATGTAGATGCAATGTAACTTAAATTCAACAAACGGATCATCAAAATAAATTGTGACCGAATAAGCAGTGAGTGCATCGTCCACTTTTAGACGATAATGTCTTGCTCCGAAAATCTGACATGAGTAAACATGAAGACATCGGTTAAAACAGTTGGGCTTGTATAGTCCATCAACCAGTGGTGCTGAGATTACACATACACAAACACACTAAGCCCGCGGTTTCCTGAGCTGATTGTGGCCCAGACAGTGAATCATTGTGCTGCAGATGGAAATCATTTACTGGGAAGTGAACCAGAAATTGATCTGAAACGCCAATATCAAAATAAAGTTCAGGAATGATGTAAATCATTCATTCGTTTTCTTTTCAGCTTAGTCCCTTTATTAATCTGGGGTCGCCACAGCGGAATGAACCGCCAACTTATCCAGCATATGATTTACGCAGCGGATGCCCTTCCAGCGGCAACCCATTACTGGGAAACATCCACTCATTCACACACATACAATACGGACAATTTAGCATACCCAATTCACCTATACCACATGTTTTTGGACTTGTGGGGGAAACCGGAGCACCCGGAGGAAACCCACGCGAACACGGGGAGAACATGCAAACTCCACACAGAAACGCCAACTGACCCAGCCGAGGCTTGAACCAGCGACCTTCTTGCTGTGAGGCAAATGTGCTACCCACTGCGCCACCGTAAATCCCCTATAAACTTATAAAGGTTTATAACTTTAAAAACTTTAAATATTGTGACTATTTGGCAATATTGAATAACATTGTCTCTCTAAAACCGAACAAAAAGTGCTTCAGGGGTAATTATTGTGCTGGTGTTCTTTGGATAAGGGATTTATAAAGATAAACAAAAAAAATCAAGGTACTTGAAAAAAGGAACTTTTTCCCCCTCTTCTTTTCTTTCCACCATTACTGTTTTGATAATTACTGTTGAGCTGACTGTATTGTGTTGGGTATATAATTTTCTGTATAGTTTAGATCAGGGCTATTCAATTGGCGGCCCGCAGGCGGAACCCGGCCCCCGAGGCAATTTGTTCCGGCCCCCTAAATAGTGTGACCAAGACATCAAAAATAAATTTAGTTCAGTCAAAAAACGGCCGCTATAGTTATGAAGTGACGTGCGTCTGTTCAATACAGCACGAGCTGCAGTTAAAGGCTGCGCAGAGCAAGAGTCACCTGACAGTGAATGGCGCGAGCAGCCGAAAACATTAGCCGATTTCACTATTATCCCGCTTTTAGTCATTTAAGGCATCTCAACGCAGCATTTCTGTTGCACGGAAAAAAGCTGCTGCAACTAGTTATATTATTATACGCACATTGGATCTACTATAGCTGCAAGCCGTTGACATATTGCATCTTTTCCGCACGCACGGCTCACAAGCGCACATGGTTCACAATGTGCGCATGGCTCACAAGCGGAGCGACACACTCGCGCCTTGCAGGCGCGGCACACAGTAAAAATTATTTCAGGCTGTAGTGGTGAGAGTTGTGCGTGGCTTTTAGCGCATTGTAAACAAAAAATATGTTAGATGAATTATTACAAATTATTAAAATGATTATGCATGTATGAACGCAGATAATAACAACAGTTCATTTAAATTCTTAGCTAATATATAGCTTAAATTAACATTAGACAAACACTATTTTTATTTATTCTTATTTTTTTGTATTTATTCATTGTTCTGTTGTTTATTCTCATTGTAAAATTATCATTCATGTTTAAATCAAAAACTTTTTCATTTATTTTTAAGTTCAAAGAGGGAAATTGACTATTGTTTGTTTGTTTGTTTTTTATTAATATTTTGTGCTGTATTTGGTTACTGAGCAGCAATAAACAACACTTTAAAATATAAGCAGTTTTCTTGTGATTTTCTAAACTAGTCGTGTTTTAAATTTAATAAATGCATAATAATGGTGATAACTGTAAAACCATGATTATTCTTCAGACTATAATCGTACAACCAAAATCTATAATCGTTGCATCCCTAATTGTTACGCAGTTTAAAACATAACATATGAATGTGTCTGAATGTAGAAGAAGCCTAATACACTGATTTTGTGCCTCGAAATACATTTGGATATGCTTGTAAAAAAGCTACATTGTACAATGCAGTGATGTTATGTAGTTTCAAAATACAACATATTAACGTTTTAATGTAGAAAAAGTCAACGTGGGTGTCTTAAGGAGCAAAATACAGCATATGAGCATTATATTGCTGTTGTGTCATCACTCATATTGCAAGTCATATCTCTCCGGCCCCCCGTTTGGGATGCTTTTCATGAACTGGCCCCCATGACAAACTAATTGAATAGCCCTGGTTTAGATATTTAATTGTTTCATGTGACACTGTCACTTAGGGCTCTATTTTAATGATCTAGGCATAAAGTCTAAAGTGCATGGCGCAAAAGCAATAAACCAATCAGAGGCTCATCTCCCATTCCCTTTAAGTGTCAGTTGCGCCGCGCCATTGCGCATTTGCTATTTACATTGTGGACTTTGTAAGTGGAAAAACTGAACACTTCACTAGCAAGAACACAGTTAAACAGACCATCTGCAACACAAGGATAAGGAACAAGCCTCCTCCATTCGGCCTCTTTACTTTCTCTTTACTTTACTTTTACTCTTTACTTTACTCCTTTACTTTTGTGGATGAGAAAACGGTGTAGTACTCACTCCACTGAAGACATCCATTAGCCTACATATTTAATTTCGCTTGTTAAGCACAAAGATTTGCTTCAAAACTATTTCTAAATTCAGTTCTAATTTCCAGCAAACTAATAAATGAACAATAATAAGGAAGTGTGGTAAAAAAACTGAGTTATATCCCAGCACACCTCCTATTCTTATGCCCCATATGGTGATGCATACATATCCAAAACCCGACAGGTGGACAAATCGAAACTTGTTTTTATTAAAGCAATTATAAATGTGCATTTAATAAATAATTCTGCTAATAATAATATCATACAAATGCAAATTGTCATGAACAAACTGAAAAAAAGTCACCTTGGAGGTAGTGCTTTTTATATTTATGTAGAAAATAATATTTTTTGTAATATTTTAATTCTTTTTTTTTTTTTCATATGTAAAGATATTTGTGTGTTGCTGTACATCCTGTGTGTATTAAGCAACGTGTAAGCATTTGAACCCAATAGGCGCATAACTAACGCTCTGCGCTGGACTTTAGACCAGCTTTTAGTTAGTCAATGGGGCAGTCTATTTCAGTTCCTCAAAATAGCAAAGCGCCAACAATGCACCTTAACACAAGCACACCCGAGTCCACAAAGTTTGCAAATGGATTTGCTGTTTAAACAACGTGCCACATGGCATGATGGTGGTGCAGTGGGTAGCATGATCGGCTCACCCCAAGAAGGTGGCTGGTTCAAGCCTCGGCTGGGTCAGTTGGCATTTCTGTGTTGAGTTTGCATGTTCTCCCTGTGTTCGCGTGGGTTTCCTCTGGGTGCTCCGGTTTTCCCCACAGTCCAAAAACATGCGCTATATGTGAATTGAATAAGCTAAATTGGTCATAGTATTTGTGTATGAATGAGTGTGTGTGGATGTTTCCCAGTGTTGGGTTGCGGCTGGGAGGGCATCCGCTGCGTAAAACATTTGCTGGATAAGTTTGCGGTTCATTCCGCTGTGGCAACCCCGAATGAATGAATGAATGAATGAATGAACAACGTGCCGCAAAACACAAAAATTAGGCTTGCGCTGGTCTGAAAATAGCAACAAATCACGCACCTTATTGCGCCAGGTGTATGATAGTGCCCTGAGTGTTCAAATGAACTGCAGACACACCAGAATACTGTTACTCTGATTAAGGCAAGTTTTGTCGAAACACGTAAGTTGGGTGCACAATAGAGCTGTTTTTTTCAAAGCAATAGCCATGTTAATAAAGGCTTTTTAACCTTTTTACTTACTTTTCGAGTGCCTTGGATTTTTTGTATACTTTTTTTACATTTTCTCTATATTTTGTCAGAATTTAAATTGGGTTAAAAATGTGCTACAGTACAAAATTAAATGAAAAGTGATTTTATACACAAAGAAAATGTTAACTAAAAAATACAAAATATACTGATTCTTATCTGTACTCAAAAATATATATTATTTAAAATATTAATAATTATTATAATTAATTTAAGAATTATTTTAATAAATTATTAAAATATATTTTAAGATTTTTAAAAACAAAATGTAATTACATTGTATTTAAAAACCCTGAAAAAGGTACACATTGATGATGATGATGATGATAATAATAATAATAATAATAATAACAAAATCCTCAAAAGCAAATCATCTTATTTGAATGATTTCTGAAAGATCCCAATTGAAGCTTAATTTAATGCAGCAATGAAGTACCATTTAAAATAAACTGAAAAAGAAAACATTTGCTTTGAATTGAAAATAAATTTCACAGTATTAGCCATTTTTTTAAAACTTCTACTGTCCCCAATCTTATGAATGGCAAGTGTGTGATGCACTCATTTGTAAACTCACCCATAAAGGATCCGGTGCTGCAGATGAGACTGAAGAAGCAGCTCTCTGGAGGAAGTGTCCCGCATTTACTGCAGATCAGAACAGCAGAGTAGAGGTTAGAGGCTCACGGTTCACACCACATGAACAAACACACATACACAGACTCAACACATTTAGTCCAAAGCAAAACTCCTGAGGGATAAATTCCCATTGGCAGCTGACTAAAATAGGCCCGTCTGGGAGCTCGCTGGATTATTATGTGGACTACCTCAGAGACTGAGGTAGAAAAGGGCTTGAGGGCCCTTAGCCTTTCTCACACAGCTGTTACCATGTATGAGAAATGACAAAAGATAAGCAAAGATAGGGCCTCCAAGGAAGAAAGACTGTGTAAGCATCTCTCCATGAAAGGAAATCTTCCACTCACAGGTGATCTTTACTGAAGAGCGTTTCAGCTTTGTATAACATGTCACTGTGGTATGAAGCTGTTAAAAAGGGAGGTGCGACTGTAAAGATATGGTTTAAACAAAGTTCAATTTGCAGTCAATCAGCCAAAGACTGCAGAGCATTTTTTTATCTTATTGTGCATTAAACTGTTCAACCAAAAAATTAATTGAAAATGTTGTGCATCTTGGGACAACACAACTGTTTTTTTTTTTTTTTTGTTTTTTACTATTTTTGATTAAACTGAGTAAGCCAATGATTCGATTATTTATTTTAAAGGTCCCATCTCTGCTGAAAAAAACAGCTTTAACCAGCCTAAGCTGGTTGGCTGGTTTTAGCTGGTTGACCAGCCTGGTTTTAGAGGGGTTTTGGCCATTTCCAGGCTGGTTTCCAGCCATTTCCAGCCTGGTCTTAGCTGGTCAGGCTGGAAAATGACCAGCTTAACTCTACTGGTTTAAGCTGAACATAGTTGGTTTAAGCTGGTCAACTCCCAGCCTGACCAGCTAAGACCAGGCTGGAAATCATAGATATATACATTAGATGTCGCCTACCCTGCTGTTGTCTATTAGAACCATTGTGTCAATAGAGCCGCCATTTTAGTACAGGGTAGCGCTCCTTTGAAATGAATGCGGGACCAAGGTGAAGTGGAGGACTGTGGCCATCCAAAGCCAGAGAAATACACAAATACACATATATTTATGATCGGGAGTTTTCCCCGGTGGTCCATATGCAAATATTTTTTTAAATTACGAAAAATTATAATTTTACATCACTTTTCTACACTGATAGATGTGACCGCACGGGCATTACCGACAAAGAGTGTGTGTTTGTGTGCACGGAAATGTATTATCTGTTTACCTGTTTAATTGGATCTAATCCATGTCCTGAAACACACCCTCTCTCCTGCTTTCACTTCTCATTCTGACGGAAGGAGCGTTTCGTTTGTGAATAAATCTCCATTATGAACGACTCGTTCACTTAGCCGACAATAATACAAGTTTCTGGCAGCGCAGCGTCTTATTGTCAAATTTCATAACATTGTTTGCTTATTTTATTCAACAAAACTAGCATAAGCTTAGAATTTAGTGCAAGCTGGTGCTACTTTGCCTCATGGTCAGGGCAGTAAGAGACTGTATTATCATCAATAACATTACTTGTTAAGCACAAAAGTTCATAACATACAAAAACATAAAAAAAACGAAATCTTACCTATGAAATGTTCTGCCTTTGTGGTTTGTTTTCTTTGTTTGCTCGTTACTAAATCCGTACACAGTCCATCATCTTCACATTGTCACACTGTCTTGACTAGTGCGGTTGAATGAGATTTGTCCTAGGAGCACTGTACCAATGTGGTGGCGCTATTGACGCATGTTCAGGGTCCCTATGTGATATCTAGTGTATATATCTATGGCTGGAAATGGCTGGAAACCAGCCTGGAAATGGCCCAAACCCCTCTAAAACCAGGCTGGTCGACCAGCTAAAAACAGCCAACCATTTTAGGCTGGTTTAAGCTGGATTTTTCAGCAGGGATGATATTAAAATAAAGTTTTTTTAGATGTTAGTATCTATTAGCTTGTGTGCTCCAAAAAAAAGACAAAATTTGCATTTAGAAGATATAAAACTGATAGAAACATGTAAAGCTTGTAGTTTATCATTTCCACCTAAATGAATCAACTGTTTTATTCACGTCACCTCATACTGCAGTTTCTCATTAAATCATAACCAATCAAATGCTCTCTAGTATCTGATATGCCTCGCCCCCTTCAAGACGCTTTACATTTGCTTTTCATGTTATGCGAGTGAGAGTGGTTGAGCTCTCACTGGCAGAGCCGTGATCAAACAAACACTATTGTTATTTTTTTGTTTTGTTTTTTAAAAGAGGAGGAGCTATGTCCCATCCTCTCTTTGTGTTTTGGTAGAGATTACGTCAAACATTGAATAAAAATGCGTATTTCAAAGCACTTCACAGGACCTTTAAGGTCCCGTTTACACTAATACGTTTTAAGTTTTACATTTTATTACGCATAAGTTTTGCTGCGGTTACACCTTCCGTCCACACTAACCCAGAGTTTTGCAGCCCCAAAAACGGAGCATTTTGAAAACACTGAAGAGACTGCTGTCCTGGATCAATGTGGATGGGGGAAAACAGAGACATCTGAAAACGGAGGCTGACAAATGGCTGCAGATATTTGACTATCTGATTGAGGCTTTTCCCTTAACATTAGGCTAGTGCAGAAAGTTCAGTCTTTCATCCTTTTCTTGTGTGTTCAGACTTCAAGTTTGATATGGAAAACAAAATCCAGAGGACACGTCGGGTAAATCTTCAAAGGGAACAGTGTACTTTATAATGTCATATATAACGTCACCCTGCAGGTTATGTTGTTTCACTATCTTAACGATAAAATGAAAACATTTTGATATTAACAATTTAACAGACACCAAAAATGTTGTGGCATTGTGTAGCTGCATATTTATATGAGCGTCATCTTCACTGTATGCTAATTTATAACAAAACAGAGCCTATTAAATAACTGCCTCCTTTCACTTTCAGTGAAAAATATGAAACATGCCCTGTCTCTTTTGTTGAATATCAGTTTTAATAATCAATAATGGCCCTTATAAAAGTATAATGTACAACAAGTTTATACAATAAAGGAAATATAGGCAAGCAATCAGTCAATATGCAGAATCAGTGTACGTGGTTATATAAAATAATTGCAACAGTGAAAGTGATGCTGACAACAGGGAGTGCGGATCCAAAAGCAGGGTTTATTTAATGGAATGGTCAGGCAAGCAACAGTCAACACAGGAGTAAACCGATGTATACAGGCAATCCAGAATCGTAGTCAAAGTAACAGGCGAGTGGTCAGAAGGCAGGCAGCAAGCAACGTATTACAAACAAAGCAAAGCAAAGCAAAGCAAAGGTTCAAAAACACGGAAGGCAAAGCAAGGAAAACGCATTGTAATGTTACATAAACAGTTAACAAGACTCTGCAACAATGTGTGTGTTTGAGCTGTTTTTTTAGTCCATGTAATCAGTTCGTAATGATCCTCCAGGTGTGTGAATGTAATCAGTCAGGATCAAGAACCCGTTGTGTGTGTGTGGTGCATGACTGAATATGTAGTCCATAAATGGCGGATTTGTAGTGCGTTAGTGATCTGCAGCCGCTAGATTGCTGATAATCATAACAATAATATTAACATAATATTGATATTAACTTATCTTTGCGCTTAGCCAAAACGCATTCCCTGAGAACAAGTAATAGATTTAAAAGACCAAAGAGTTGTTAGGGGCAACGCAGTGGCGCAGTAGGTAGTGCTGTTGCCTCACAGCAAGAACGTCGCTGGGTCGCAGGTTCGAACCTCGGCTGGGCTGGGTCAGTTGGCGTTTCTGTGTGGAGTTTGCATGTTCTCCCTGCGTTCGCGTGGGTTTCCTCCGGGTGCTCCGGTTTCCCCCACAGTCCAAAGACATGCAGTACAGGTGAATTGGGTAGGCTAAATTGTCCGTAGTGTATGAGTGTGAATGTGTGTGTGTGGAAATTCCCAGAGATGGGTTGTGGCTGGAAGGGCATCCGCTGCGTAAAAATCGTGCTGGATAAGTTGGTGGTTCATTCCACTGTGGCGACCCCGCAAGTGACAAAGCCGACAAGAAAATGAATGAATGAATGAATGAAGAGTTGTTAGATAGAGACAACATCAATTAAATATCACATTTAACAACTACAGTAAGATGAGATCCAGCGGAAGATCCATGATGAAATGTACGACGTGCGCTGCACTCATCTGGGGAGGTGTGCTCAAAGCACCCGCTGACTGCCTGGAGCTCAGACGTGTGCATATGCTGCAGCACATGCCAGATAATGTGTGGTCATGTGATGTGCATTTTCAGTGATTTAGTGTGGACAGAGATCTGTTCAGAAACGCTAGATGAAACGCCAGTGTGGATTGTTTTCGTTCTAAAACTAAAACATATTAGTTTAAAAGGGGACTAAGAGACAGTCACTTGCTTCATTTCTAAATAAATCAGCTGTTTTTAATGAATGAATGAATGAATGAATGAATGAATGAATGAATGAATGAATGAATGACTCATTATGACTTGCTTTGGTGTCATATTTATCAATCCAAGAGGTCTACTACCATAAAAACACACTCAGCAAAATATTGTTTATAATTGTTTTGAAATATGGCAAAAATGCTTGATTTGATGTCGATATTGCAAAGTTCTGCCTTCAAAAAAGATTGTTTTAAAAGTCTCATTATTCTCTTATAAATAAAGATTCATATGACTTATGTGCTTTTTACAAGAATTTCAAAACAGGATTGTTATCATGAACTAAAACAAAAACCATAAAACTAAAACAATTCCAATCCAGGCTCATTCTGATTAAGTACCCCTATGTACATTTCTGGAGAGTGCAAAATATGTCCCAGGAGCTACGTTTTTTTTTTTTGCAGTTTTTGTTTTCGCAAATTCACCAAAGGCTGCTGTGTACTCTTTTTTTAGATCTTAAATTTCTCTCGCTTCTCGCCTGCTGATACACGTAAATCCACCAGAGGCCACTGTCGACTGACTGACTGACTTACTGACTGACCAACCAACCAATTCCACCACCCCATTACCTAAACCCAACCACAGTGTTTTGAAAAGCAATCCAGAAAAGAAACGCCCCCTGATTTTTACCACATTTTCAGATTTTACCACATTTACTTGTTATTTAATTGTTTATTTTATTTTTTGGCGTCTGTTTATGTCTTACCTGCCTTCTGGAACCGTCTTCACCTGACTCAAACCCCGTTGTCTCAGTCAACTCCCCTCTGCATCTCAAGCCCGCCGACATACGTGTCGAGCTACTGGACAAACTGCTAACAGCGGAAAAGCCGTCCACATGCAGGTAAGCGGTCAGCTGGTAAGCCTGAAAACGAACGACATCATACTGCCCCGTAGCGTTCATTTTAAAGATGAAATGCAGCCATACGTAGCTCTGACTACATAATTTGTAATCTCCAGAAACGTATATAGGGCTACGTTTTCAGAATGTACCCATGTTGAACAATTCATTCGTTCATTTTTCTTCAGCTTAGTGCCTTTATTCATCAGGGGTCACCACAACGGAATGAACCGCCAACTTATCCAGCTTATGTTTTACACAGCAGATGCCCTTCAGGCTGCAACCCAGTACTGGGAAACATCCATACACATCCAGTCGGGACTCGAACCAGTGACCTTCTTGCTGTGAGACATCAGTGCAAACCACTGAGCCACCATGTCACACACTAAAATAAAACATGCCATTGACATTATGAAAAAACATGCTTGAAGATTTAAAATAAAAAATTCTAGTGTAACAAAAAGGAACATTTAATGCCAAACCCAAAGCCATGTTCTCCTGAAAAGCCTTCATTTCTAAAAACTCCCTGAAGCAAACTGCCCAAAACCATGTTGTGAGTCTGCCAAATGAGCCTCGACTGGATTACATGTAGCTATTCCTTCTATAAATATATCACTGAGGTGTTGAGCTCTATAATGATAAGCTAGAAATGTGTATGCCATTCCAAGATTGTATGAGTGTGCGATTTTTTAACCTTTCACCCACTTCAGAGCACCTCTAAGAGCTGTAGACTACGCTGGGTAGCAGTCAAAATAAACCCACACACATACACACACATACACACACACTCTGCTAGTAGTGAAAATGCAGATTAAGGACACACCCAAAGGCAAACATAAATAAGACTTAACTTATAACTTGAGCTCACACACTCCATAAAGCACACAGCTCTGAAGGTAATGGAGACAGACGCTCTATTGAGCAGCTCGGGTCAAAGATCTTGGAAATTATTCCACGTTCTGCAGTTTTGTACTTTGATGAAACGCAGTCAAATAAGAAAACAATGTGTTTGAAGATAAAACTACAACCCCAATTCTGAAAATGTGGGGAACACTTTGTAAAATGCATTGCAGTGCTTCCCACAGGTTTGAAATATACTTGCGGTGGTAGCCGGATTGAAACACTCCATTCACCCACATCACATAAATAGTTAACTGTATGCGACAAACAAAACAATTTAATTTTTAACAATAATGTATTTATTATGACACTGTTATGCACTGTTTCTGTTCAATGGGTTAAAGTTAAAAAAAACATTTGGAATAATAAAGAAATCCACGATTTTTCTCTTACTTTTATACTATTGAGAGCCATGTGCACCCACTGACAGGTCAAATCTGCTTTTCTCATTCTTTCAAGTCAAAGCATTTTAGATATGTATAAAATATGTAATATATTGACATCATAAAATTAATAAAGTATACAGCAAATGAGAAATAAATGACATAAAAAGGAATAAAAACAGGCAATACCTCTAAAAATTATAATAATTGCAAGAATAAAACGTGGAGATTATGTAAATAAGGCAAATGCGTTGACTAACCATTACTAATGGTGTACATAAATTTTGCAGCCAGTTTAGACCAGTTATTTTATACTCTCCGAGTGTATGCGCTATATAGTTTTCTGAGTCGATTAAATTCAAGAATGAATTATTTCATGCTTCTCTCACTCTCTGTCAGCAAGAGTAGGCTTAAAAAGGTAATGCAAAAGTGCATAACGACAGCTTTAGAAAGCTAAACCAAAAGCCAAATCCCGGACATTTAAGGAGATTTAGGCCCTGTTTACACTAATACGTTTTAGTTTTAAAACTGCGTTTTAGAATGAAAACGATCCACGTCCACACTGGCGTTTCACCCAGCGTTTCTGAACAGCTCTCCGTCCACACTATCCCGCTGAAAATGCACATCGCGTGACCACACACACACTCTGGCATGCTCTGCAGCGATAAGAGCTGTGTGCGTCAGACTGTTCATCAAGGATCTACCGCTGGACCTATTCTCACTATATTTGTTAAACGTGATATTTAATTCATCTTGTTGTCTATATCTAACAACATATTCCTCGACTTTGGTCTTTTGAATCTATTATTTTTTCTCAGGTGATGTGTTTTGGCTGAGCGCAAACATAAGTATATATATTTAATTAATAACCGCGTATACTGATTCTGCACATTTGACTGATTGCTTGCCTTTTTTTTCCTATATTGTATAAGCTTATTGTACATTATACTGTTATAATGGCCATTATTGATTATTAAAACTGATATTCAACAAAAGAGAGGGTGTGTTTCGTATTTTCAAAGAGAATGAAAGGAGGCAGTTATGTTATAGGCTATGTTTTGTTATAAATATGCATACAGTGAAGATGACGGTCATATAAATAAGTAACAACAGACACCAAAAACGTTGAGACGTAGTGTAAAGTTGTTAATATCAAAATGAAAATAGGCAGTTCCCTTTATCATGATTTCATTTTATTGTTAAGATTGTGAAACAACGTAGCCAGGGTGATGTGAATGAGGTTATAGAGTACACTGTTCCCTTTGAAGATTTACCCGACGTGTCCTCGGGAGTTTGTTTTCCATATCAAACTTGCAAAGTCTGAACTTACAAGGAGAGAATGCAAGACTACTTAATGTGTGTGTAGGCTACTTAATATTGAGAAAAAAGCCCCAATCAGCAGCCACGACTCCGTTTTCAGATGTCTGTTTCCCCCATCCACACTAACACTGAGCAAGAGCTTTTTAAAATGAAAACGGCCTTTTCAGCATTTTCAAAAAGCTCAATTTTCGATTGTATTTTGTACATGTATACATAAACAAATATAGATTTTATGAGTGGGAAAAAGTTCAGTTGGGACAGAAGCAGAATAATAGTGAAATAGTTTTATCAAAGTTTATTTTGAAAGTGTACATAAAGCAGGTTAGGGTTTTTTTATGGTTAAAAATTATGTCTCATCAATTTATGACAAAATTCATGAGAGAATTGTCAAAACAATAAATAAATTCAATAATCACATTTCTCAATACAATTAATTAACTGTTTCCTCAATTCCCCAAAAGATTTAACAGCCCAGGCTTGTTTGAAATGCATACAGACTACATTTTTGAACATACAAAATACATTATTCTGGGTACAGTTCATCGCATCATTCAGATGAAAAATCCACTGGAGGGCGCCGTCTACATTTTGACTGATCTGAAATACATTAATACAAGTATATTTTGTTGTGCGTTTCTGATACATGTCTTTCTTGTGCACAAGAATTAGGGGCTTGTCTAAATGGGGGCAATCAGAAACTTGACAGGTCTGTCAGCTGCTGCTAAAAACACTATTTTGAAATTATGGATTGAACCATCCACCTTTTACCAGGTTATCGTATTTTATAGAGATTGCCTTGCTGGAAGGTACAACTGCCAGGCTTAATGGTGCAAAAGACAATACTACTCAATACTATCATACCAATATTGCTGCTATGATAATCTTAAAAGCGGACATTCCTATTACATACAGTATATCTGTTTTATAGTTATTTTTATATATAATCTTTTTTTTTGTACAAGTAGACCATTTCATGGCATCTACTTGTGTTTAGTTTGATATATACAGCTGAAGTCAGAATTATTAGCCCCCCTTTAAATTTGTTTTCTTTTTTTAAAATTTCCCAAATTATGTTTAACAGAGCAAGGACAGTTTCACAGTTATGTCTGATAATATTTTTTCTTCTGGAGAAAGTATTATTTGTTTTATTTCAGCTAGAATAAAAGCAGTTTTTAATTTTTTAAAAAGCATTTTAAGGTCAAAATTATTAGCCCCTTTAAGCTAATTTTTTTTGATAGTCTACAGAACAAACCATCATTATACAATAACTTGCCTAATTACCCTAACCTGCCCAGTTAACCTAATTAACCTAGTTAAGCCATTAAATGTCACTTTAAGCTTTATAGAAGTAAAATATTATTTACTGTCATCATGGCATGAAATAAATCAGTTATTAGAAATGAGTTATTAAAACTATTATGTTTAGAAATGTGTTGAAAAAATCATCTCTCCATTAAACAGAAATGGGGGAAAAAAATATACAGAGGGGCTAATAATTCCAGGGGGCTAATAATTCTGACCTCAACTGTATGTATCGTAATTTTAATAAAATATTGATCATAAAAAAAGAAATCTGAAAGGTGTGCTGCGTCAGTAATGTGACTGAACGTGCATGCTCTAATCCACTCATAATTAATGAACAGCACAATACAGTAGATTATAAAAAACAATATTGGTTAGTTTTGAAATTTTTTACTTCATTTTAGTCTTGTCTCTTTGTCAGCAATAATATGTGTGAGCATTCAGTTTTCAGTCATGTTACTAGCACAGAGTAGCTGTCATGTTTCTGTTCATGTCAAGCAACTATCATTTTTACCCTTGTTATTTTCATTGACAGAATTAAAAATGCCTCTAATATGATGAAACATTTGCTTCAACACGGTATTAATCTAAAGGAATGCACTATGTATAAATATGGCTTACTAAAACTTCACAATGTTTCTATATTCCTGTTTCTCCATGACCTCGTCTAAGTCTTTCGACTGAGGAAAACAGAGAAAGACGAGCGATGAGGAAAGGAAAGACTTGAGGAGTGAAGAATGTGCTGACACAGATCACTGCCTCAGGTAGAGAAACAGACAGACGGTGAATGGGCAATTTCCAGGAATTAAGCCCTAAGTATACTCAGATTGTTACGTGTACAGTAGAGTATGCTTATAGTGTGCCTGGTGTGTCGAATTCTGCAAACCAGGAGACCGATTGTTCCTTTTTCTAACTCACATGCATTGTAACTGTAGAGTTGACTGCATTTGTAAAGCTCAAGTATTCAGCCCTGTTATTGGATGACAAGTATACTTGCCTTGAATTAATGTGAATTTATTAAAGATCTGATTTTAGTAAATCCAGTCACGCTTTTTATTGCTATAATTATTAATTATTATTATAATTTGCTGCTTATTAATAGTTATTAAGGTAATAACCCTCAGAGGACTTTGAGAAGAGAATAAAATCTTAAGCAATACACATACACTGTTAGACTTTGCCACAATTCTACAGTTATTTACTGCATAAATGCCCAGTAAAATAACACATACATTTTTAACAGTTCACTACTGTAATATGCACTGCATTGTGGGTAATTTGAAAACTTTTACAGTAACTTACTGCATATTAGGAATTTGCGGTATTCTATTGTAATTATTGTAATCAAGTACTGCTACTGTAGTTAAAGGCAAAAAAGACAAAAAAAATTATATTTAACATATTGTATCACAAAATGTAGTTAAAACAGATGATTAAAGATGAATATAAATTACTTTTGTAAACCATTGGATATAATAACAATGAATAATAAAAATACTGTTGTACATGATCTCGTCACTTGTTTGGAATTTATTAAATTCAATAGTAAACGCTAAAAATAAAGATTATGTACTGCCAGTGTGAAATATAAATAAATTAGAGTCAAAAAAGCTGTAAAATACAGTAAAAAATGTTGTATTGCCATACTGTAAAATTCAAATGTGATAAAGGGCATTTTACCACAAAAAGAAGTTGCGGTAAAGCTGACTCTCCACTGCACATGACAAACGACAAGCGACAGACCGGAAGTCATTCATTTCCAATGGAGAGTAGTTCGGGAGCTACGTGGCGTTCCGATCATTCGTATGCAGAAAACTCGGATCCGATTTGAGCTGCGGATACGTTGAAAAATCTGCAACTAGACTGTATGCAACCGGCTGACCGGATGTGATGTATTCCAGTGTTGTTCAAGCAGGTCCGTGCACACGAGATGAGAAATAGTCGGGTTTTTTCCGTTATTTTTTGAATCAGAAAAAAATTTCTATTAAAAAAAAGATTTCAATTCATAAATGAGTAATAAAAATATATATTTTTAATGTTGTCTCCACATTCCCTCCAAACTTTTTAGCGGTGTATGAGTTTCTAGTATTCATTCATTCAACCATGGTGAACGCACAGAGAATAAAGGCTCTTGCTTTTGCACTCCTTTATTTCGGACACTGAGAATCAGCTTTTCTCCCATAGTGCATGACAAAACTGAAAATTCTGTGCAACAGCCGACAGTGGAGAAGGCAGCTTAAAGCTGTGTTTATACTTTCGCCTGGCGCACCTCCGCTGACTGCGCGTGCACCTTACGAAACGGACAAGGCTTTTATACTTGCCACGTTTGCCATTGTGATATTATTTAAAATCACAGGGGGTGGTCAAAAGAAACTGACCGTAAAGTCAGACGGATAAACAGACAGGTAGAAAGTTTCCGGAACTACGTCATATCATTAATATCATTCAAGATTTTTAAACGAATTATTTTTTTATTATTTTTGAATTATTTTAATGATAATAAGGATCTTTATAACCATTCAAGATTTTTTAAATCAAACTTTGCATCACTTGCTTTTGTTCATATCTCGGACAGTTCTACCTATTAAAGTTTATTAAAATATTAATGACAACAGAACATGAGTTGCTCTGCAAATATATTTTTTTATTATGCCAAGAATAAAAGCAAAAAAAGTACACTTACTAAAAAATGCAGATGTTTTAATAGAACCCGCTCCACAATTCACACAATACACTGTAAAAATGCAGGGTTCCACACAATTCATTCATGTTGCCCCAACACAAATTGATTAAGTTAACTTAACACTTTTAACAAATTTATGTGGATTGAACATAAAATTTTTTAGTTGTCCCAATGAAATCTCAAGAATTGTGTTGTTTCAGCTTATTTTAAATAAGTAGTTTGAACAAGCAAAACAAAAAAAAATGTAAGTGTACTGTCTGGCTAGTTTCTGCCCTCTACTTATGCTACAAAGGCAATAATAGTCCAACATTCCTGACTATTATTACCAATAAAGCCTAGAAAAACAGGCCATCAGTATATTGTAAACCAAGTTCAAATATTCCATTCCAGTTATCAAAGAAATAATTTGTTCTCTAATTTTAGTTTTGTAACTATTAAATTGTTTTAAACTTAAAAGTGTAACATATACATCAGTGTAAAACCTGTGAATGGTGGAAAAACATACTTCTGTAATTGTGTACCTGGGTCTCCACTTTTGCCATGGCCTCTTTTGTCTTTAACAAACTTATTCCTCAGGTTTTTCCAAACTTTTTAACAAAAACTCTTCCTTTCCCACAGCTGTTGCAATTTCTAGCCAAGAATTATTGATAATCTGGTTAGCTCTATGATCACGGATCACTGTTTGGTCGAGTCTCAAAAAAAATAATGCGCTCCGCCAGCAGAAAACATGTCGCGCACACCCAAAGCGAACCTCTGCAAACACAGCGTCGAGTATAAACCAGGCTTCAGGCTATTTTACTGTTAGAAAATTGCGGTAGGGCCCTGCTACTGTAAAACATATTTACAGGTAAGTTACTGTAAAGGGGAAGTTGCGGTAAATTGCTGGCAACAAGTGCTGCCAGTAAGCTACCACAAAAATACTATATAATGTCTAACAGGGTATATTACTATACATTGTATAACTAAATGTTATACAGTTGAAGTCAGAATTATTAGCCCCCTTTTATTTTTTATTTTTTAAATATTTCCCTAATGATGTTTAACAGAGCAAGGACATTTTCACAGTATGTCTGATAATATTTTTTCTTCTGGAGAAAGTCTTATTTGTTTTATTTCAGCTAGAATAAAAGCAGTTTTAAAATTTTTAAAAGCCATTTTAAGGTCAAAACTATTAGCCACTTTAAGCTAATTTTTTTCGATTGTCTACAGAACAGACCATCGTTATACAATGACTTGCCTAATTACCCTAACCTGCCTAGTTAACGTAATTAACCTAGTGAAGCCTTTAAATGTCACTTTAAGCTGTATAGAAGTGTCTTGAAAAATATCTAGTCAAATATTATTTACTGTCATTATGGCAAAGATAAAATAAATCAGTTATTAGACATGAGTTATTAAAACTATTATGATTAAAAATTTGTAGAAACAAATCTTCTCTCCGTTAAACAGAAATTGGGGAAAAAAATAAACAGGGGGGCTAATAATTCTGACTTCAGCTGTATACTGTCTACCCAATACACAACACCTTAACGCTTTCTGATTTTGACTGTAATGTAATGCGTGCACCTTTTGTAAAGCTGCTTTGTAACAATAACTAATGTGGAAAGTGCTATACAAATAAACTTGAATTGAATAGTAGTTGGGTTATTTATTAGGTAGGATTAGAAATGTAGAATAAGATGATGCAGAGTATGTATTTTATAAGTACTAATAAGCATACAACATCTTTATAACAGGCAGGTAATAAGCCACTAGCTAACAGTGAGAATTGGTACCTAAAATAAACAGTAAGTTACAGTAAATCCAAAAATACCATAGTTTTTCACTTGTCATTACCTTATGAGAGGGACGTTGTCCAGAGTACAGCACAAGATTGGTCCTCTCTGCATTGGCAGATCCACCTCACATGACTGGTTATACATCCTATAACCAAACAAACACAGAGACCGCCATGTATAAATGCATAAACACATTCAGCATAGAGTTATAACAGAGACAAAGTGAGTATTGCAGGTTTGTGGATGTTTACTTTTGACTTCTTGCTCAATAACAATAGATAACAATCAACTAGACCAGACCACTGAACTCTGAATGACTAGAGTTAAGTCCCCTTCACACAAAGAAAGATATTCATTCATTCATTCATTTATTCATTTTCTTCCGCTTTTCCGGGGCCGGGTCGCAAGGGCAGCAGTTAGATGAGAGAACCCCAGACTTCCCTCTCCCCAGACACTACCTCCAGTTCCTCCGGGGGGATCCCGAGGCGTTTCCAGGCCAGCCGAGAGACATAGTCTCTCTAGCGTGTCCTGGGTCTTCCCCGGGGCCTCCTCCCTATGGAACAAGCCTGGAACACCTCCATAGGCATGCCAGAGCCACCTCAGCTGACTTCTCTTGATGTGGAGGAGCAGCGGTTCTACTCCGAGCTCCTCCTTGGTGACAGAGCTCCTCACTCTATCTATAAGGGTGCGCCCTGCCACCCTGCAAAGGAAACTAATTTCGGCCGCTTGTATCCGAGATCTTGTCCTTTCGATCATGACCCAAAGCTCATAACCATAGGTGAGAGTAGGAACATAGATTGACCAGTAAATCGAGAGCTTTGCCTTTCGGCTCAGCTCCTTCTTCACCACAATGGACCAGTACATCGACCACATTACTGCTGCCGCTGCACCAATCTGCCACCACAAAGAAAGATAACTATGAAAATATATATAACAGTAATGGTCCCACTTATTTTAAGGAACATTCTCACTATTAACAAACGATTAATTATGACTTAATAAACTCATAATTTGCTTCTTATTAATTGGTATAAAGTGTTGTTTTTGTTTCGGTATTGGGTAAGATTAAGGATACTGAATAAGATCATGCAAAACATGTACTTTATAAATGCTAAAAAACAGCTAATAACTTAATAATAGGCAGGTAAAAGCCAATAGCTAATAGTAAGAATTGGACCCTGTACTAAAGTGTTACCACAGTAACTACAGTAGCATGTATACCATTTTAAATGGTCAAAAAGGAAAGATTCTGGCTTTTATTTTGATATTAATTCAGACATTTAGTTCAATGATATTGTTCCTCTTTCTTCATTGTAGTTGTGATTTGGAGTCTACTATTCTTTTAAATTTAGAGGCATTTTAAATCCACGTCTTTGTCATTAAAGTTATTGTCCTTGACAGAGGTTTGCAAAATAAGTCGTAAATGATGCATTAACAATGTGTGAGCTGACTTTAGCATAAACATCAATCATAGATCATCATTAGAATGGTAATATGGGTTATTTATTATATTAATTAAATTGTTTCTCATGTGGACGTCTGGACAAGTAAAATCTCTATAGCTTCTCACATGCATTCAGATGAGGATAATTTCATGATGGAAGTCTGAGTTTGTAATCCCACGTCTCACATGATCATTCATGTGCTCAGTCAGATGCTAGTATGTATACGTGGGATCCTCAAAAATGGCCTGTGAGATCCACTTTTCTGCACAGTTTAGCTCTAACCCTGATCAAACTCCTAGATTTACATGATTAATACAGTTAAACAGTGGTAATACTGTTACTGTTTAAAGCTAATACTGTAAACATTTTAGACACAATACTGTCTTTTTTTCTGTTTTGTCAAAGAACAAAGTTCCAAACAAAGCCAGGCAGAATATTTGTGCATTTCAGAGCAAGATTGCAATGTTGAATTTCTTATAGAATCAGTTTTTTTAAAGGTGTGGTCCACTTCATATTTAAAACTTTAGTTGATGTGTAATGTAGCTGTGTGAATATAAACAACAATGAATGTAAGATGCTTAAAAGTTCAATGCAAAGGGAGACATTGGCTTTTACAGAGTTAGCTTAGCAAAGCCTACAGCGAACAAAATTTGGGGACTACAAAAAATACATCCAGGCTAGTGAGATCACAAACTTCAGGTTACACGCATTCACCACAAGCATACACCCCGCCCAGCAAAGAGCCATAGCCAGAGGCACTGCAATGCTGTAATGTAGCAGAGAAAGCTAACAGAGCTTTTCCACAGAGCTTGTTCTGTTTCTGTATTTGGGCTTTCAAAGGACACAACACGAAGACAGAAGTGCTTACAGTTTAATTTAAATTATGCTCTAGAGAATTATAAAAAAAAAGATATAGCTCTAGCATTTGACAAAGGACAGCTTGCAGAATCTCTCCCAGTTCAGTGCTGGATTTGGCTAAAATCTCCTCCAACCAACAAAGCTGTGGATTGTGAGCTACAACCAATAAGTGTTTTTATTTGTTAAAATTGATCTATTACATGCACAGTTACTGGCGTTAACGATATGTTGTAGTGAGGATGTAAACAAGGATGCAAACAACGGGAAGTTTACACAGTGTTTACACAGTGCTAAAGCGCGTGCTTAAAAGCTTTGATGCTTTTTCTGGTGACGTGGAGCCGATCCACAAATCACAGCACATTATATTATCTGACCAATCAGAACTTCTTGAGGGCGGGCCTTTCAGAAGAACTAGGAAATATGACAGTCATTTTCTTGTTAGCAGAGTAGCTATATATAATCAAAGTAAGATATATGAAAAAATTACGTGATTTTCTACAAATGAAGCACAAGCACACATTGCTCTGCATCTTATAAATACAACCAAGCCTTATTACACTCTGCACCACCCCTTTAACAAATCAATTAAGTGATTCATTCATAAAGACAGTAATTTGCTTAATTGTGTAATAGAAGATCGTCACCTTGGAATTATAAGGTTCTATCTGCGTTCTGAATGATTTTGAGATATTGAGCTTCAAAGTTTTTGCATTCCATATAGCAAACAGTATGTGTGTAACATTTGTTTTTTAAAATGTAAACAACTTATAAAAAAAACATCATAAAAGGTAAATGAGTTGTCATTTAATATGTCAATAACTCAATTTTGACAAAAATGTCAGATAGAACCTTTTAATTCTTGTCGCGGTTCGGTGGAGGGGAAAAGGGAGCGAGGACTCAATTGCAGAAATATGGGTTTTATTTATAATAAAATAAAATAAAAAGGCAAAACAAACAACCCGAGGGGGAAAACATTAACAAAACATACAAACAAACTTCACTGGGTAGGCTGGCAGGGATCAGGACTGGACAGACAGGATAAGGCTTCAAACGACGGGACACGAAGAGAAACAATGACGAACTGCCACAGGACAGCAGACATGAAGAGAATATAAGCAGAAGTAATTAACATAGAAACAGTTGAACATGATAAACTAATAATGGGTTAACAAGGAGGGTGGGACTAGCACGGGAGAGCACATGACACAAAGAGACAACACAAGCCATGTGCTCACATAAAACGGGACAAGAACACGCAGCCAATGAGAGAACTCATTAACCGTGCGTTTACAATAAACGGACAAGACTGAAGCACGCGGCCACAATGTAAACACAGAGCCACGTGCTTGGATAACACAAACATAGACGCAAGACACGAGCACACGATAAATTAAAACACCTTACCGTGCGCTCACACAAAAGCAACGCGCATGTTTCATCTCAGCGCCAACCGAAACCAAAACCAACCAGACTGAGATGCTGAGAATGAAACAGCGCAGTGCCGACAGAACAAAACACAAACACGAGTACAAGAGCGCGCGCATTCCAAGCACTCACAAACACTATGGGAGCGCGCACGGTCTGCGTGCACTCACGACGGCGTGCATACAGAGACACAATGACATACAGGACAAGACAGAGCTAGTGTCTAAACTCTGCCACCAAAACAAGAATTTACAAGACCAGCGTGGCAGAACCCTGACAATTCTAAGGGTGACGAGATGCTCGACAATGCTAACATTAGCCTGATCGCACCCTGCAAATTGCCATCCAAAATCAAACCTCCTGAACACATGAACGCGCACGAGAAAACATAACTAGGATACATCTTGTAACAGTAAACAGAGTATAAAATTGTAGTACAGTTAGTAAATACAATATTAAACATAACTTTAAAAAGAAGGTAGGTTGTTGTTTGTCTGCAATTCTCTGTCTGAACCATATCCGTAACAGCACCAATGACGTAATAATTTCTGCACAGAGTAAAGGTCTTTGCACACTGAAGTCCAAATTTTTCGTACACGTTTTTTTTTCGCGAAACATTTGTCACGTAAACAAACCTTGCTCACTGGGTCCGATGCGTATTAATTAGCCAATAACCAAAAAACACAAAACATTTCGGAGTCAGTTCAAGCACTGATGCTTTGTTCTACTCTCTTCTCCAAAGTAGAAAAAGAAAGAGGAGTAGGCTGCATACTTTGTTCATCCAATAATGCACAGAGAGGAAGGAGAGTTCAGCTCATTATCAAAGAGCTGCACTGGATTATCTTCAAATGCAAAGTTTATTTCAGGAAATCAGTGGAATTTTGATACATTGCTTGTGATACTTCACCCATTCACGTTCGTAAACAAAACAGGTATAAGCTTTAGGTACTGAAGACATTATACAGTAATAGATGGTGGCCACGTTGATATGTCGAAGCAACGAACCGATATGCTTTCTATTATAATGTCTATTTAGCTTTTTGTTTGTACGGTGGTTCTGAACTGTCAAAACACCTCTCAAAGAGCTTTTCGGATGCAAAAAAAACGAACTCAGTTTGAATTTTTTTTTTTATGACGGACGAAAGTTGAGGCAGTGTGTCAATACGATTGACACAACGTGAGGTTGAATTTATTTTTTAACATGCGAAAATTACAGACAAAAATTTCAGATTCAGTGTGCAATAACCTTTAAGCAATTACATATTTTGACAGGCATGTAGGACAGCCTATCGTAATGTTTGGACCGAGCGTTTTGATTAGCGTTTTGTTGGTCCTACACCTTCCACAGAATATTAAAATACATACAGTGCATCTGGAAAGTATTCATAGTGCTTCACTTTTTGCAATTTTTTTGTTACAGCCTTATTCCAAAATGGATTAAATTCATTGATTTCCTCAAAATTCTACACACAATAACCCATAATGACAATGTGAAAAGGATTTTTTTTAAATTGTTGCAAATTTCTTAAAAATAAAAACCTGAAAAATCACATGTACTTAAGTATTCACAGCCTTTGCTGTGAAGCTCTAAATTGAGCTCAGGTACATTCTGTTTCCACTGATCATTCTTGAGATGCTTCAGCAGCTTAATTGGAGTTTACCTGTGGTAAATTCAGTTGATTGGACATGATTTGAAAAGGTATACACCTGTCTATATAAGGTCCCAGGGTTGATAGTGCATGTCAAAGCACAAACCAAGAATGAAGTCAATGGAATTGTCTGTAGACCTCAGAGATAGGATTGTCTCAAGGCACAAGGCTGGGAAAGGTTACAGAAAAATTTCTGCTGCTCTGAAAGTTCCAATGAGCACAGTGGCCTCCATCATCCATAAGCTACAATCAAACCCGCTCTTTAAGATCTCAAAACTCAGGGCTTCTGGTAGTACCTAGAATAGCAAAGTCGAGTAAAGGAGGTCGAGCCTTCTCATTTATGGCTCCTAAACTCTGGAATAGCCTTTCTGATAATGTCCGAGGCTCAGACACACTCTCACAGTTTAAAACTAGATCAAAGATCTATCTTTTTAGTAAAGCATACACTCAATGCATCACATAGCAGTATGATGCATGAATGTGCTCCGCGCATCTCGTTTATATACACTATGAACAGCAGCTACGCTAATTATTCTCTTTATTCTCTATTTCCACCTGTGGATACTCATCTCGAGGCCCCCATAGATTATGCAGTGCCACTGATGCAATCCAAGACCTGTGAAGAGATGATCCCAGGGTTGCACAATCCCGGACCAGGCCGTATCCTGAGCAGCTGCTGTGGTGGTGATGGAGGAGTGGAGAGCATGAGAATGATTCCAGTGACACTCCAGGGACAGCCGAGTCTTCGCTGACGTCCCGCGTTCTTCAGCCTCTGGCGCCTAGACTGCAGCTCTGCACAAGATGTTTGGCCATAGGAGAAATGGTCATGCCCAACTGAGCCTGGTTTCTCTCGAGGTTTTTATCCTTCACTTTCGCCAATTGGTGAAGTTTGTTCCTCGCTGCTGTCGCCACTGGCTTGTATGGTTCGGGACTTGTAGAGCTGGGCATCGATTGATTGCTCTTCAGTGTTTGGACTCTCAGCAGTGAATATTAAACCACACTGAACTGAGCTAAACTGAACTGAACTGACATTTTCAATTCACTATAATCTATGTGAAGCTGCTTTGACACAATCCACATTGTAAAAGCGCTATATAAATAAAGATGAATTGAATTGAATAAGTAGAAGATGTTTGGAACCACCAGGACTCTTCCTAGAGCTGGCCGGCCATCAAAGCTGAGTGATCGGGGAGAAGGGCCTTAGTCAGGGAGGTGATCAATAACCCGATGGTCACTCTGTCTGAGCTCCAGCGTTCTTCTGTGGAGAGAGGAGAATCTTACAAAAGGATAACCATCTGTGCAGCAATCCACCAATCAGGCCTGTATGATAGAGTGTCCAGACACAATTTGCCAAAAGGCATCTGAAGGACTCTCAGACCATAAGAAACAAAATTCTCTGATCTGATGAGACTAAAATTGAACTCTTTGGAGTGAATGCCAGGCGTTACATCTGGAGAAAACCAGGCACCGCTCATTACCAGGCTAATACCATCCCTACAGTGAAGCGTGGTGGTGGCAGCATCATGCTGTGGGAATGTTTTTCAGCAGCAGGAACTAGAAGACTAGTCAGGATAGAGGGAAAGATGAATGCAGCAATGTACAGAGACATCCTGAATGAAAACCTGCTTCAGAGTGCTCTTGACCTCAGACTGGGGCGACGGTTCATCCTCCAGCAGGTCAATGACCCAAAGCACACCGCCAAAATATCAATGGAGTGGCTTTAAAACAACTCTGTGAATGTCCTTGAGTGGCCCAGCCAGAGCCCAGCTCTAACTCCTATTGAACATCTCTGGAGAGATCTGAAAATGGCTGTACACTGTCGCTTCCCATCCAACCTGATAGAGCTTGAGAGGTACTGCAAAGAGAAATGGGCAAAAATTCCCAAAGACAGTTGTGCCAAGCTTGTGGCATCATATTCAAAAATACTCGAGGCTGTAATTGCTGACAAAAGTGCATCAACAAAGTATTGAGCAAAGGCTGTGAATACTGATGTACATGTGACTTTTCAGGTTTTTTATTTTTAATAAATTTGCAACAATTTCAAAAACTCTTTTTTCACATTGTCATTATGGGTTATTGTGTGTAGAAATTTGAGGAAATAATTGAATTTAATCCATTTTGGAATAAGGCTGTAACATAAAAAAATGTGGAAAAAGTGAAGCACTGTGAATACTTTCTGGATGCACTACAGCTATAAATACATTTTGACCACATAATTTAATGACTGTTTTCAGGATCTAACCAGCTTAACAAAATAGTTTCTGTACACAATCAGCTATTGCACCTTCAATATGTCACTGAATCAATTGTTTTGAATGAAACATTTGAATCAATGATTCTGTAAATCACTCAGAAACAGGGACTTTCTCCCACCTACTGTCAGTTTTAGCATTGTACTCATGACCAACAAATACAGAGGTATCTTTTTTTAATAAAACAAACTAGTCCTTGGTGTGAACGGGCCTTCATAACTCAGAAAGGTGTTTTGACAGCAGCCATAACTTCAATTCATACTCCACCATGCAGAACTCCGGGCAAACATAATGTGGCTACACTTCATTACTAAAGCAAACACACCCCGCACTACAGCGCTAACACTCCTCCTACCAAGGGGGGAAAAAACAGATGAAAGACCACTGTTGTTTCTAGAGTGTAAAAATTACACAGGAATGTAAAGCACTCAGAAAAGGTAAAAGCAGCCTGTGGGTTCCGTTTCATGAAACACACTGAATTTGATCTTGTTTGCTCAGCCTCAGCTCCACTATGCGCTGTTAGAAAAGAAATGCTTTATTTGCTCTACACATGACAGATAGATACTTTTCAGTGATATTCTGAGACAGTTTATTCGCCATATTAATGATGAGACAGACTCACACACTGATGCCATTATTCCTGCTTTAATAACTAAGGCACAGTGTGGTTCCTCCCAAAGCCAGACAGCAGTGCTAACATTTAAGACAGACACTACACAGACCCCGTCATATGCTAATGTTTGACTCAAAGCTTTCTTGGTATGAAGAACAAGTTAACCTGCGATTAGCAATGAAAACAAGCGAGCTTCAGGTCTCCACTGGCTGACATGTTCTCGAGGCAAATAAAGTTAATGAGAGCGGATTTAAACACTCGTTCAGCATCTCATATCAAATACATCACTCATTAGAGCAGATTACGGAAGAAAAAGTGTAGGTACAGATCCAGGAGCCCCCCCCTCTCTCTCTCTCTCTCTCTGTTGCTAATTCGTATCAGTAAATCATTAACAGCCATCAAAGCACAAGTATACAAATTAATTTCTGTCCAAATTTGAAAATATGCACATGCAAATATTAATAAACATGCAAACATTAAAGATAATCTAAATATGTGTTAAAACCAGGATCATTAGTTAGTGTTAGGGTTAAAACTAAAAACTATTTTGTTACTTAAACATATGAAATTATTCATTCATTCATTTTCTTTTCGCTTAGTCCCTTTATTAATCTGAGGTCGCCACAGCGGAATGAACCACCAACTTATCCAGCATATGTTTTAAGCAGCGGATGCTGTTCTAGGTGCAACCCATCACTGGGAAACATCCATACACACGCATACACTATGGACAATTTAGCTTACCCAATTCACCCATACCACATGTCTTTGTACTGTGGGGGAAACCGAAGCACCCGGAGGAAACCCACGCCAACATGGGGAGAACATGCAAACTCCACACAGAAATGCCAACTGACCCAGCCGAGGCTCGAATCAGCGACCTTCTTGCTGTGAGACAATTGTGCTACCCACAGTGCCACCGTGCTGCCCCATATGAATATAATCATTCATTCCTTCATTTTCTTTTCGGCTTAGTCCCTTTATTAATCCGGGGTCGCCACAGTGGAATGAACCGCCAACTTATCCAGCACATGTTTTACGCAGCGGATGCCCTTCCAGCCGCAACCCATCTCTGGGAAACATCCATACACACTCATTCACACTCATACACTATGGACAACTTAGCCTACCCAATTCACCTGTCTTTGGACTGTGGGGGAAACCGGAGCACCCGGAGGAAACCCACGCGAACCCAGGGAGAACATGCAAACTCCACACAGAAACGCCAACTGACCCAGCTGAGGCTCGAACCAGCAACCTTCTTGCTGTGAAACAACAGCACTACCTACTGCGCCACTGCGTAGCCATCATATGAAGGTGACGCGGTGGCGCAGTAGGTAGTGCTGTCGCCTCACAGCAAGTAGGTTGCTGGTTCGAGCCTCGCCTGGGTCAGTTGGCGCTTCTGTGTGGAGTTTGCATGTTCTCCCCGTGTTCGCGAGGGTTTCCTCTGGGTGCTCCGTTGTTTGGATAAGCTGAGTTGTCCGTAGCGCGTGTGTGTGTGTGTGTGTGAATGAGTATGTATGGGTGTTTCCCAGTGATGGGTTGCAGCTGGAAGGGCATCCGCTGCGTAAAACATATGTTGGATAAGTTGGCGGTTCATTTAGCTGTGGTAACCCCAGAGTAATAAAGGGACTCAGCCGAAAAGAATGAATAAATTATATAAACATAAATATATATTTTTTTAAACCATAGCATAATATAATCAATAACATAATTTAAAAATAACTTACCAGTTGTCCACGGGACAGACATGCTGGTTATATAAGGCCATAGCATACCTGGAAAAATAGAAATTATACATTAACCAATGTAATATAATCAGCAAAAACCAGAACAAAAGTTTTAAAGAAGCATTCAAATGTGCATCGTCATACAACACTTTATTTTATTCTGAAGTTTTTAATGTAAAATAAAATGGAACCAATAATTATAAAACAAATAAATATTTTTTTCCTGTAAAAGAATGTAGAGAAAATGTTTGCCTTTTCTGGCAGAAGAGAGGATCTTTCTTGGTTTATTGTGCTCCCTGCAGTTGAAAATAGCCTCTTTAAGTCGCAAAATGCAGTTAAATGAGTTAATGTTTATGATTTTTCATTAACGCATTCACATAAATGAGTTAACAGTGTTTTGGGAGTTAACTGTGCTTTTAATACAGTTTTGGGGCATCTTGCAAATGTAAAAATAAGCTGTTTTTTACAACACATAGTTTATTATTAGGCTATTAAATACAGCTGATGTAAAAGCATTTTTAATGTTTAAGATTTATTTAGGCTACTGCAGAAAAAAATACAGTTTTTATTGTAACCGAATGTGTGTGTTTATTTAACTATTAATATTATACTAATTTAGGTGATTGACTGCTGGCATATCGATGTGGATGTTACCGTTAGCAGCTAGGCAGTCAAACTTTTTATTTGTCTTTCTGCAGTTAATGCACTTTTGAAAGATACTTTCACTTAGCCAGATTGCTTGTGTTTCTGCTTATACAAGAAAACAACTGGTTGGTTTTGTTGCAACGGCCATTGTTGTTGTCCACTCTGGAAATACAACCCGTTTGGTTCACTCCGCAAGCTGACGAGCTGTGTGTGCGCGAGTCTGTGTCGCGAGCTATGTATGTGCGCTTAGCGCGAGCCTCCACTGAGTGCGCGCGCTCAACCGAGGATTGTAAACTGTTGTAATAGCAGATTCTGGAATTTTACCCTCGTAAAATTACGAGTACGTTCCGTTTTCCTTTACATTTTTTAAATTACAGATGCGTGAATTTTATTTACGCATGAAATATTTATGACAGCGATTTTATTCCATATGTGAAGGCAATACTTGGTGTGCTCGCCGGAAACACGAGCATTTCTCATGTGAGATTGCCAACTGTGCAGACGAATATCAAATATCGCAAATTAGAAAAGGTTGGTCAGTTAAATTATGCTACTGTAAGTAATGTATTCAGCAATAATTCTCCAGTACCGATAGCAGAACCGTTAACGTCAGAGCTGATCTATAATTCGGTATCTTATAATGTCGCACCGATACTAAAATAAAATAAAATACCGAGTTTCGGTACCCATCCCTAGAACTAACATTAACAAACAATGCGCAATTTACTTCTATAGCATTTTTTGAAACTGTTAACAAGAGTAATGCAATTCTTGAGAATATATTAATAAAAATCATAATAACTAAACAAAAAAATCAAAATCAAAAATAAAATATGCAGCCACGATTCTGTCGAAATAAAAAAAGATTTCGAACAGGAGCGAGTTTTTCAAAACTTTCGAATTTGGAATAGGGACTATGCACCCAAAAATGAAAATTATGTCATCATTTACTCACCCTATTTGACTTCCTTGAAGAAAAATTTAGTAAAAAGCTAGAAACCTGTAACCACTGACTTCCAGAGTATTTGTTTTTCCTACTCTGGAAGCCAATAGTTTACAGGTTTTCAGCTTTCTTCAAAATATCTTTTGTGTTCAACAGAATAAGCAAACTCGTAAAGGTTTGGAAGCATTTTAGTGAGTAAATAGTGAGGACATTTTCATTTTTGGGTGAACTAACCCTTTAAAGAGAAGAAAGCCTTCCGAGATCACTAGAAAACCATGCCTAGACATGGCAATACAGAGTTTCCTGATCCTGTCCCCTCTTTTTCTTCACTTCCTGCCAGGCTACTGCCCTATCCATATTGAAAATACTTTTACCATAGTGGTTTGTGAGGGAATACATTTTTAACTATTGTTTCACATGTTTCCATATGATGCAGCTCAACTGGTGCAGTTAATTTTTATATTCTTTATATTTTATATTCTTTTATATTCTTTGTGTATTCTGTATGAAATCTGCTATAAACTTGCTTTGCAGTTATGCAGTGTGCTCAGGAATTAATAAAAATGGTAAAATGGCATGGTTGTTTAAGCAACATTTTTTTAGACTTTTTTTTACACTTTTAAACACATTTTATTTCTGCACCACTAACACTTAGTTAGCTTTAGTATAGGTGGTGTGTTACTTCCAAATGAAACAAAGCACTAACTGTTTGGCAGCACCCATCAGCTATTTGATTTCCAATCTGCTGTGATGCATGCAAAACCGCAAAAAAGTGATATCCTTTTAATGCCACTCCCTGGACATATTTATTTGAAACTAATCCATAATTGCAACACAATATCATTGTTGTAAAAAATGCCACCACAGGCATATATTTTTCATGAGCCTGGGCAGGCTGAAAGATGAAGCTTATAAAAAGAACTACGAAAATGTTGTGGTACATCTCACAGTAATTTACAATTACATTACATCAGTTAGTTAGGAAAACACTAAAAACTGGAGGTTTCAGTGTCATATTTAATCACCAATGACAACCTGCCAAGCACAAAGCAGCACACATTGCGTAATCATTATTTTAAAATAAATAAATATAATGTTAACTATCGCATACCGCTTAAAGGAATACACTAGTCAATTCCAATCCCCTGAGACCTGCGATCATCTTCAGAACACAAATTAAGATCTTTTGGATGAAATCCAAGAGCTCTCTCATCCTCGATAGACAGCAATGATCCCAAGATGTTCAAAGTCCAGAAAAAGAACCAAAACATGCTAAACATGTTCTACTGTCATCAATGAAGCTCCAAGAACATTCATTCATTCATTCATTTTCCTTTGGCTTAGTCCTTTTATTCATCAGGGGTCACCACAGAGGAATGAACCGCCAACTTATCCAGCATATGTTTTACACAGCGGATACCCTTCCAGCTGCAACCCAGCACTGTGAAACATCCATACACACTTATTCACACACATACACTACGACCAAGTTAGTTTATTTAATTCACCTATATCGCATGTCTTTGGAATCGTGGGGGAGCACTCGGAGGAAACTCACGAGAACACGGGGAGAACATGCAAACTCCACAAAGAAATGCCCACTGGCCTAGCCGGAACTCGAACCAGCGACCTTCTTGTTGTGAGGCGTTACTGTTTATTCTGTTATTACATTACTTTTAATATTGGATTAAACATTGGTTAACATCAGTGAATTATATTATTTCATCACAGGTTGTGCCTCACTTAATTTTATTGTTTGTTTTTTTTTGGCTCGCTTGCTGTAATGAATAAACTTTTCAAGCAAAGTTTTTAAAAATTACAGCAGCCCAAAAGAAAACTTATATTAAGAGGTTCAGGGCTATGAGCCCAACCAAAGCACACACTTTTCTCCATGATGGTGACATTAGTCTATGTGGTCTACATATGTTTTAAGATAACTGGGCCACATTTCTCATATCTTCTCTGGGCTGCTTTAGGCTCACAGCCACATTAGCCAGAGCTACTGTAAATGTGACAAATATTGGCCAAAAGTGGCCCACATTTGTTTTTGTTTTGTATTCTCTGGGCTACTATAGGCTCAAATCCACATTAGCCAGAGCTTACTGTGCCGAATATTTGCCAAAAGTGGCCCACATATATTTTAAGTTAACTGGGCCACATTTTCCATATCTTCTCTGGGCCACTTTAGGCTAACGTCTTCCTTAGCCAGAGTTTACTGTTCCGAATATTTGCCAAAAGTGGCCCACATATGTTTTAAGATAACTGGGCCACATTTGCCATATCTTCTCTGGGCCGCTTTAGGCTCACAGCCGCATTGGCCAGAGCTTATTGTGCCGAATATTTGCCAAAAGTGGCCCACATATGTCTTAAGATAACTGGGCCACATTTGCACTTACACACGTGAGCCACTTTAGGTTTAGACCCAGATTACCCTTAAATGACTATGCCACATTTTTGCCAACTGTGGCCCACATTTGTCCTCCATCATTTGGGCCAAATTTACCATTTTCCACATGGGCCATATTAGGCTCACATTCAGATAACATTTTGCCAAAAGTGCCAAATCTTTGCCTTAAATGGCCCATATATAGGTTTAAATCTTTGCCCCCCTCCTTTGCTATTGTACAGGTGGGCCACTTGAGGCTCACGTTCATTTTGTCTGGGCCGAAGGAAGACCAACAGTGCCCACATGCATATGCTATCAGGGCAGTGTTTTGAAACAATTAATAACAGAATTGTCATTTTTGAGTGAACTAACCCCTTAAATAAAGAAGACATATAAAAAATGCAAAGTGTGAAGGGCCAGCATCCTATACGCCTGCAACAGCCCCTAAGTTCACTGATAAAGAGTTCTTCAGACAAGACTTCCCACTAGCACAAAACCAAAAACCAGCAAGCTCTGGAATATTAGTCAATATGACCTGTGCATTTTTAGCTTACACCATCGTTATGTGACATTCTTTACTCACGCTGATGAAATAAGGTCAACACCCTCCTAATCCAGTCACACTGACCCTCATAAGATGTCAATGAACACAGGACTATCAGATAAAGGTCCAAGCAAACATTTGCCGACCGACTTTTACAGAATCTGATGAAAGAGCATTTCCAAAAGTTGCTTGCAAGTGGACAACGGCACAAGAAAGTGCTATAAAGCATTCAGTGGAAGGTCAACACACTCAGCACCTGCCACTGGATACCATCTCAGCCCGTCTTTCTCTCAAGCGGATCTCCCTGTTGACATGCACACACAAACACATTTGCATTTGTCCAGTGTAACTGCTTCTGACAACACGCAGGGTCAAAAGTGGGCTAAGCAGCAATTAGGTTTGTTTTCATCTCTAGTAAATGTGTGTGCTTGTGTGTGTGTGTGTGTGTGTGTGTGTGTGTGTGTGTGTGTGTGTGTGTCCACTATAAGACAGATCACCTGTGCCTTGCTCTACACTCTTTGAGGGAAATTACATTTGGTAAACAAACATTCTGCCATCTGCCCCGGCTGGTGTTGTGAATATTCACACAGGCTGTTACCAGGTCACTCTCAACATCACTGAGTCACACACAAACACACTCAGGCCTGCTTCAGAGAAAACCAGTTGGGATAGCAGAACCCATCTGTTCACCAGAAGATCTGGATGGGCTTTCTGAAATAACGTGTAACAGGAATCATTCATTCATTCATTTTCCTTCGGCTTAGTCTCTATTTCAGAGGTCTCCGCAGCAGAATGAACCGCCAACTATTCCAGCATATGTTTTACACAGCGGATGCCCTTCCAGCCGCAACCCAGTATTGGGAAACACCCATACACTCTCACACTCATACGGACAATTCAGCTTACCCAATTCACCTATAGAGCATGTCTTTGGACTGTAGGGGACTGTGTTTTTGCTTTAAAATAAAAGGCTTCTTATCTTTGTATTTTGCCACTCCATCCACACCATTTTTTAAAAACAAAATCACTATTGTGTATGTACAGTATGTACAATAAGCAACCTTAACAAAAATACAAAAATGATTTCATAAATTATATATTTTAAGACATAGAGGATAACACGCACACAGTTTTTTAGGGCTTTCTATTTTTTTTTTTAAATTGGGAATAAAAATTATCACAGTGGGCCGGTATAAGATTCTGACAGTATGATAAACTAATATAAAAATATTACAGTTTCATAGTCTTATCATATCGTGATTACTGCTCTAAAATATGCTCTCTTTAAATGTCTTGGTAGAAAACAACAACTTTTTTCCCCATTGAACACAATATATTTTACTTGAAGACCCATTTGAAATATTCTGGAACAGTAAACATGTCAGGCTATATAAACCAAATAAATCATAGACTTCTGCTGTTTTCATTAGCTTCAAAAACAGATTTCTTTACAACTTGAAAAGGCATCTTCGGATATCTTCCTTTTCTGTGGATATGAATAAGCCACTGCACTGTTCAGCTCTAAAGCATGCTTGGATGTAGGTGCATAAGCGATTTTGTTTTTCAAATGTTTCCTGAATTGTGGGCTAACCAGTAGATTTTGATGTGGAAAGATTGCTGCCCTAAATAGCTAAGAAATAAATAATAACTAAAAAAATAAATAACAAATAAAATAATCTAAAAAACACACTAAAAAACAACAACATACATATAACAGAATTTGTTTTTGTGTTTTTCAAACCTTGACTTTTCCAAACCATGGTAAACCCTGAAACCGGTTATCATCCCATGCCTAATCACAGTTTCCCCCAAAGAAACGTCAGCACAAATTTGGCATATCAGAATTATTTTTGAAGTACTAAGACTAGAGTATTAATGCTGTAAATTAAGCTTTGCTTTACAATAATAAATAATATTTTAAAATCTATTAAAATACAAACTATTATTTTCAAATAGCAATCATTTTTTTTGTAATATAACTGTTTTAGTATACTGTATGTGTAATAAATGAATGCAGCCTTGGTGACAGTAAGACACTTCTTACAAACCCCCAAAATTTCAGTAGAAAAATTAGGAAGAACACAAATAAGCAATAACGCATTCCTGAGGATACATGCTAGAACCTTCTTGATTCAGATGAGTAAAATACAAAAAATGTAAATAAAAAGAATGCTTTTTATCTTTCTATTTTGCCACTCCATCCACACCAAAACAGCATTTTTTTCTGAAAACAAATCAGTTCAGTTCAATTCAATTCATATTTATTTATATAGCGCTTTTTCAATGTAGAATGTGTCAAAGCAGCTTAGAAATCACTCTTTAAAGCATGTACAATAAACAGCCATGACAAAATAAATACAAAATGTTTTAATACATAGATAATAAAATTTTTTGGGCTTTCTATTCTTTAAGAAAAAATTGGGAATAAAAATGATCACATTTAGGCATGGGCAGGTATGAGGTTCTGACGGTATTATAAACTAAGATAAAAATATCACAGATTCATGGTATTATGATATTGTAATTACTTCTCTAAAATATGCTCTCTTTAAATGTCTTGGTAGAAAACAACAACTTTTTTCCTCATTGAACCCAATATATTTTACTTGAAGACACATTTGAAATATTTTGAAACAGTAAAGATGTCAGGCTATATAAACCAAATAAATCATAGAATTCTGCTGTTTTCATTAGCTTCAAAAACAGATTTCTTTACAACTTGAAAAGGCATCTTCGGATATCTTCCTTTTCTGTGGATATGAATAAGCCACTGCACTGTTCAGCTCTAAAGCATGCTTGGATGTAGGTGCATAAGCGATTTTGTTTTTCAAATGTTTCCTGAATTGTGGGCTGACCCTTTACTTTTGATGTGGTAAGATTGTTGCCCTAAATAACTAATAAATAAATAATAACTTAAAAAATGAATAATAAATAATATAATAAAAACACACACAAAAAACCTACATACAGTTGAAGTCAGAATTATTAGCCCCCCTGAATTATTAGCCCCCCTGTTTATTTTTTTCCCCAATTTCTGTTTAACAGAGAGAATATTTTCTCAACACATTTCTAATCATAATAGTTTTAATAACTCATTTCTAATAACTGATTTATTTTATCTTTGTCATGATGACAGTTAATAATATTTTACTAGATATTTTTCAAGACACTTCTGTACAGCTTAAAGTGACATTTAAAGGCTTAACTAGGTTAAGTTAACTAGGTAGGTTGGGGTAATTAGGCAAGTTATTTTATAATGATGGTTTGTTCTGTAGACTATCGGAAAAAAAACATAATCAGACATACTGTAAAAATTTCCTTGCTCTGTTAAACATCATTTGGGAAATATTTAAAAAAGAAAAAAAATTCAAAAGGAGGCTTATAATTCTGACTTCATCTGTATGTACCTTGAAACGGTATAACAGAAAATGTTTGTGTTTTTCAAACCTTGACTTTTCAAAACCGCAGTAAACCCTGGAACCGGTTATCATCCCATGCCTAATCACAGTTTCCACAAAAGAAACGTCAGCATAAATTTGGCAAATCTGAATTATTTGACTAATTATAGGTTAATTATAGGACTATAGAATTATAGGACTAAGACTAAAGTATTGATGCTGAAATTAAGCTTTGCATTACAAGAATAAATAATATTTGAACATTTATTTAAATACAAAACTATTATTATCAAATCGCAATGTTTTCTTGTAATATAACTGTTTTAGTATACTGCATATATGTAATAAATGAATGCAGCCTTGGTGAGAGTAAGACACTTTGTACAAACCCCCAGAATATCAGTAGAAAAATGAGGACGAATACAAAGAAGCAATAACGTATGCCTGATGATACATGCTAGAATCTTCTTTATTCAGATGAGTAGGTCTTTTATCAGGCAACCTCCTAAACAGATGGCAGACTCCACCATTATAAAACCCCCCTCCATATAACATGATGTACTCCAGTCCTTCACAATGACACCCTGTGCTATGCATTCAGCACCTGACCAAGACACTGAAAAAATATGACTTTTGCTGCTTGTTTAAACTACGCATGTAAAATAAGTTGAAACAACACAATTATTATGCTTTTTGGGACAAATTAATTGTTTTATGTTCAATCCACTTAAATTTGTAAAAATAAATTCAGTTAACTTAATCAACTTTTTTGGGACAACATGAAGGAATTCTTTGGAACCCTGAATTTTTTAAAGTGTACACTCTATAAAAAAAGACTTTGTTGTTTGTTCAGAGACTTTTCTGTTTGTACTTATTTAAAATGAGCTGAAACAACACAATTCTTAAGGTTTTTTTAGCAATAAATTTATTGTTTTATGTTCAATACACTTAAATTTGTAATATATATATATATATATATATATATATATATATATATATATATATATATATATATATATATATATATATATATATCTATATATATATATATATATATATATATATATATATATATATATATATATATATATATATATATATATATATAAATAAATAAATTATAAATTAACCAAATTTTTTCATGTTGTCTTAACACAAATCGATTGCGTGGAACCCAGCATTTTTACAGTATACAGTGAAACCAAAAAACAAACCTGCCCACATGAACAAAAATACTATAGTAATTTATAGTAAATACTATAGAGGTGTTAAACCATACTATAATGAAACACTTGAATTAATCTATTGTGTTAATTCTGTTGTTGCTGCGGTAACAACTATAGTAATATAAACAAATGACCCAATACTGTACTAGCTTTTCTACAACTATATAAATTATACTACAATACACCACAGTTTACTGTAGTAAAAAACAAAAATATGCAACAGAATTGATTACATTTTGTCAGTTCACTTTAGTTAATGATACCCTATGCTGTAGCTTTAATTAACAAAGAGTTGTAAAAACTGCACTGCAAAAAATGCTGGGTTCCACACAATTCCTTCATGTTGTCCCAACTAGGCATGGGACGATAACCGTTTTCAAGGTATATCGCGGTTTGGAAAAGTCAAGGTTTTAAAACCGGCAAAATTTTCTGCTATACCGTTCCTAAGGTATATGTATTTAGCCTGACATGTTTACTGTTCCAAAATACTTAAAATGTTTCTCAAAATAAGATTTATTGTGTTCAAAGTGAGGGAAAAGTGTTTTTTTTTTTTTACCAGACATTTAAAAAGAACATATATAACAAGAGCAGTAATCACAATACTGTGAAACCATGATACTTCTATCCAAGGTTATCATACCATCAGAATCTTATTCCGGCCCATGCCTAGTCCCAACATGAACTGTTACCTGTTTTAACAAATTTAGGTGGATTGAACATAAAACAATTAAGTTGTCCCAAAAAAACTCAAGAATTGTGTTGTTTCAGCTCATTTCAAATAAGTAGTTTGAATTGGCAGCAACAAATCTTTTTTATATACAGTATAATACACTTTAGCATCGAAGGTTTCAAAAACACTATTGTATACTTACTATAAATTACTATAGTATTTTATCATGTAGGTGATTTGACTGTAAAACTATGCTTCATCAACAAACAGTGAGGTACAATGCTTGTACATCCGAACCTTTGATATCAACCTCTGGCAGTTTCCTCTGTTACTGTGCACAAGCTTTAAAATATAAAGCCTTTGTTATGAATAAATATTCTGTGTTGTTTGCATAAACACAACTGTGCAGGGAAGAGCACGTTATTGTGGGACCATGCAGCGCTACCACAAACAACAGCCTCAACGTATAGTAATAACGTCCAAATGGAAACTCAGACTTGGAAACTTACCCTCGACTAAATGGAAACTTTTTTTTATATTGTAGCCTGAATAATTTAAACAACCATTCCACTGGGCTTTAACTGGGGGCTGCATACTATTCAAAACTGCCTCTATGTGTTCAAATAAATAAAATAAAAAACTTTGTCAATTGTGAAAACACACTAAACTGCCTGTGCTTTGAACTCTTAGTTGTTGTTTTAAGTAACGTTAACTCAGTTCTTTTATAGGTCGTAATTAGAGGTTCCATTTTCAGCTATAAAAAAACATGCTCTGTCTTGCATGCATAATGGAAGAAAAAGTCTCTGAAATGAGACAAGTTTAGTCCATGTTGTATTGGGAACCTCTCCCAGACCATCACTACAGGAGTCACGGATAGAATAAACCAAACATTCTCTCTCTCTCTCTCTCTCTCTCTCTCTCTCTCTCTCTCTCTCTCTCTCTCTCATTCTCCCTCTCTCTCCCTCATAGTAAATGATAAGCCGCTGATGCTGCCCTCCTCCGTTTTACTCGCTGAGGCTTTATGTAAGCACCTCAGTCACTTCAAACTCAAGGCTCTACAGGAGAGGAAGGGGATCTTGAACTCCCTGTAGAAACAGGGCGCCTGCAAGCATTCCAGAGGAAGGAAGTTTGGACAGGCAATGAAACGGCAATGCAGCAATGCACCTTCAAGAAAATACAACTGCATAAAAGGTATTCCACAGCCCCCTGTCTTCCTACAACTTCAATAACGTCAAACTATTCGTCACATGCCGGCAGTGATGGTCACTCTCTCCCCATTTTTTTTTGTATGTATATAAGCATTATTTAAAATGACCTCAAAGTTTTTCAGGCAAGTTCAGGCGAGTCAACATTGCAGTTTTATGTGTAAAAAAGTAAGCTCAGGTATCTGACTATGAATTCTGCTGAAAGTGGCAGCGTTTCAGATGCTTTAGCTAGTAATTGTATCCTTTCCACAACTAATTATAAGTTACACTGGAAACTTTGGTGTCAAAACACGAACCTAGAGGCATAACAGACTCTTGGGCAATCTCTTGGTCATATACTATAAAACTCATTTCAATGCAAGTCAAACGTAAAATTAGACCACATTTCAACATATCCTATATTAGCTACACCACACAATGAAAACAAACCATAATTTTGAAATTTACCAAGCACACGATTTGTGTTTTTGGGTAAATGATGAAAAAAAGGTAATACAGCTTTTTTGTACATCAGTTAGTGTCCTGTTTAAAAAATAAATTATGGTAACACTTTATTTTGATGGTCCATTTGAGTATTAGTAGACTGTCTGCTTAATATCTGTTGATACTGACATTTAACAGTCCTTCAACAGACATTTAACTGACTATAAGAAACTTTGCAAGTACATGTCAACTTAACTAACCCCAACCTTACAGTCTACTTATAATCTAATGAGAATTAATTGACTTGTAGATGCAATGTAACTTAAAGTCAACAAACGGACCATCAAAATAAAGTGTGACCTAAATTCTGAGTAAAGACTGATATTTCTTAAAGAAGAAACCCACTAAAATGTAACAATATATTCCAATATATACCTACATATCTAGCCAAGCCTATTTAGGAGAGAGAGAATTTTGATTTTATTGCCATTTCAGCTTCTATGGCTATATCATGGCAATGTACTTGTACATTGTCCTTGTACTTGTACATGTGTAATGACAATAAAGTTGAATCTAATCTAATCTAATCTAAAAACAACAGATCAAGTTTGCTACGTTTTATAAATACTACTTCCTATAATTATAAAAATATTCTAACAATTAAAATTCATCAACAGCAATAAATAATACATAAGGTAAAATACATAAATAATAATAATAACAATAATATAAGATAAACCTCTAAAACTGTTTTTTAAGGTTTACTTTTAGCCTATTTAGGACAACAACAAACATTAGATTAGATGATATATTAAAATCAGGGTTCCCACTTTTTCATGGACACCAGATTCAAGCACTTTCAATTGCTGAATCCCAATTTGCATATTATCTGTCCTAAATAGTATTTGAAAGTAGAATTAGTATGTCCCAAATCGTAGTATGTTGAAAAGAGTATGGTTCCCGGATGGTTTACTATTTCCGGTAAAAATTTTAGGTGTAGAACTGTCCATTCTCTAACTGCTGATATTTCCCACCGTACATTGAGCTTTGGACGTGAATTCAATTGGAACTACAAACGTGGGTCAAAAGTGTAAATAAACTACAAACATGATGGACGCACGAGACCAAATGTCAAATTGAGAGGCTTCGGTAAAGTTGCTTGATTGACTATTAAGTAATATCTAGCCAACTGGAAAATATTTAAATTGCGTTTTCTGTGTTATATTTCATCTGCAACAACAATATTGAACTTACATAAAGACGTGTTTGGACATTACCGTCTGAATGATAATTATCCAAAGACCTGAGGAGATTTCTCTGCATGAAAGACTCGTGAATGGGAGATTAACCTGCTGCTGCTTCTCCAATAAGGTAGGAAATTAAATATGACAGAAATGTGGATGATGTGTAGATGATTGGCAGGGCTTATAACTAAGCAACACAACGATCTGTTAACAAAGAAATAGTATGTCCCAAAGCTTGCACACTCTTCTGTTACACTCTCAAAAGTATATATTTTTTCTTAACAAAAAGAGTACATACTTTTAGGGCGTAGTATAAGTATGCAAATTGGGATGCAGCAAATGCTATTAAACGCTATTAATTTTTAAATCAAGCACCTTAGTTATTCATACCCCAGGTAATGTAGCGCCATGAAAGTCCTTAACATTTCACTTACACCTAATACTAAATGTCAAAGTAATTCGACTGTTTTAAACAGAACTTTAACAAAATGCATTGAATTCAATACTGGTAATAATCAAGTGCAGTTTCTGAAAAATTTATTAAATGTGCTTTATTTATCATTGTTATTGTGCAATATTTAAATGTAAGATTTTTTAATAAAGCATTTCTCCGCTTTTTTGTTCTGTTTTTGACAGCAGCATAGTACAATTGTTAAAATAACACCGTAAACCTTTTTGTTTGTTTGTTTTCAAATTTAATTCAAGCACTTTCAAGAATCTGTGTTTGTTTTAAAGTACTTTGCAGGCCTTGAATCCATATGTCTGAAATCCAAGTACATTTAAGAAGTTTGGGAACCCTGTAAACTAATGATTAACTAATTGAATTATTTATGTATTGATTAATTAATTTATTAATGGTCTTTATTTTTTTATTTTGAAACTATTTGTCAAACTACTAGGTTGCCAATAATTTATAATTAAATATAATAAAATTTTGTAATATCACATTATTTAATACATTTTATTAAGCACAGTTCAGAATAACTATAGTTTTATGTTTAAATAAATGTATCAGTTACACTGAATGACAAAGTATCATTGTGACACCTAATTTTGTTTTACTTTTCACTTCCACAAAGGTTATTTGAAACCTCAGCGTAGGCAGTGACACCTTAATTTCATGTTTTCAATGTAAACAAAACTGTGTATACCATGAAGGTAATTTGTTGCAGACACTAAAATGAGATTTTTAACCCAAACACACTGTAAAGCTGGTGTGCATCCAGTTAAAAAATCAGTTATGTAATCCTAAATCAGAGCATGCGTGCCATCTGCACAGGTATTATCCATGCTCATCCAAACATATGCATGCATGGATGGATAAAAACCCACATATGACCTTAAATACCATGCACTCACACGACCCATATTCCAGTGATGGTGAGAGCTGGGAGGCTGACGGGTAAGATCATCCACAGAGACATCTCCAGCACACGATCCTCTACTGCTCCCCTCAAAACAGCCACTTCTTTCGCCTTCGCCAGCCTGTCTCCCTCTGCTCATCAATGTGCATTTATAGCCGTTGCATGACCCCAAATAGGCTTATCTTAAAGATCATACCTGAAATGAAAAATAAATATTTTTTAAAGACACCATGATAAACAATTCTTCACAACTGGCATTTGGCACATAAGATGAAGCATACTGGTTTTCAAAGCTGCAGATTTTGTTTTATTATGCATACATTTTGCACTTTTATATTCTTATTTACATATACACTAGATTTTTTTGTTTTAATTAAATATAACATTTTGTACATTATTAACTCTGTCTGCTCATCTCTAACCCTAACTGCTGTGCAGAAGAATATTCTTTAGCTAACCAGCAAAATGGCAGATTGAAGTTAGGTGTAACAGCCGTGTGTGCGGTGTAGAGTGCGGGCAGTGTGTCTCTCACCTCCCCCTTGTTTTTGGGGACCGCTGTCGCGTCTCCCACCTTTGTTAAATCCTCAGACGGAGCGCAGACTCTTCAGAAAAGAAACGTCAATCATCGGTAGCGGCTACAGGTTTATCTTTATTCCTCAAGCATCCAGATGACAGCGGCTGTGGGATGTTGTGTCTTCGCTCGTCGGTGCTTTTTGTCGGCGGAATTCTAGAGCCTCGTTGCTCTCGGACGATCAGCGCTGTCTCGTGTCCCGCCGTGTGGACTGAACACGAACTTAAAGCAGTCCAGCTGTTCGCGCAGCTCCGCCTCCAGACAGCAACACACAGCACATCCCGAGACTGTGCAGCAGAATGTTTGAATGTTTGTAAATTTTGTTTATATATATATATATATATATATATATATATATATATATATATATATATATATATATATATATATATATATATATATATATATATATATATTAAAAATACCAAATGCTTCGATCAAAATAAACTACAAAATACAGCATCCACAGATGTATCAAAATAAAATACTGTATTTTGAAAATACTGCAAAATACTTTTACAAGGGAGCATGAAATGTCTTTGCGAACCTTCCATCAATAGGTCTATTGGATCAATCTCTTCACCATTAAACTAATTTAGGGAAGTAAACAATGTTTGACAGCAACAGCATTTCTCTGAGCAAGTTTAAATCAGCTCTGCCACCTTATTCACCTCTACTGTACATGAGGAGGTATTCATAAAAATGTAACCTTCTGTTTCTCTTTGATTTTATCAGATTTTGTACAAATTTCATACAGAAAGTAGTCTTGAAGTTCTCTTTAATCGCTTTAAAAAACCATTAATGAAGATAATGAGTTGGAATATGTAGGTCACGATATCTCTTGATTGTGAAAATTGCCACCATCTCTAAAAAGTCTTATGTTTCAAAATATTTGCGCTTGAAATCCTACTAAAATTTTAGTTTTCAGTTTTAGTCATTTCCATATATATATTATTTTTTTGGCAATTGTGCTCTTCAATACACAATATAAAACACAATATCTTTAAAAAATGCTATTTGTTTTTGCTGCCATAAAACCTGAGTTGGGAGTTTTTGACCAGTCTGTAGACTGGAGTATTATTAAATATTTTTGTCTCGATTAGTCAAAGTTGAATATAAAGAGCACCTGCAGATCAGCTACTGGCATCTGAAACAGCCAATGAAGTATTGCAGGTATCGCCACTGTAGGACTTTATGTTTTTTGACTTGCTTCCAAATCTACCCCTGCTATTTGTCTGTAACTTTCTTTATATGTGATGCATAATTTCCATCCATACTCCAAGCATTGATCAACTTCCTCAATATTAACCAATTTTCCAGTCTGATAAATAACTGAAAAAGCATCAATCTAGGGCTGCATTTTTATGATGTCATCATGTAGACTTTTTACAAAGTATTTTACAGTATTTTAAAAATACTAAAATGCAAGACACTAAAGTAGTTTGATACAAAATATTAACCCATTTTCACCAACCCTATCAAATACAAATTACAAAATACTATTTTGTATTTAAAATACGTATTTGAAATACTTGTGTCATAAATACTGCCCATCCCTGCTGTTGGGGATGTCTTAATTTGGCCACAACTTTCTCTGTGTTTCAGCAAATGGAATGATTTTTAGTGACAAATCTTATTTTGACGCATATTTTGGGAATTGCTTTGAACATTTTCAAAAACTCAACAATACACTCTGGGCAAATTAAGACTACCCTTGCTGGCATTTTTTGCTCACATGACTTCCATTATAATGACATTTTTTGATTGAAAAGCCATTATTATGTATTCTTGGTTGTTAGTTTTCCCTGTTGGGAAGAGGTAAAACATTGTAATTTTTACTGTTGATCATCAGTTGCAGAGCAAAAAAGCTTAGTTTCTGGCTTTTATACACTCTCAGAAATAAAGGTACGTGAGCTGTCACTGGGTGGTACCTTTTCAAAAAGGTACAAATTTGTACTTAAAAGGTCCATATTAATACCTTAACGGTACATATTAGTACTTAAAAAGTACAAAAGTGTTCCACTTAAAATTTTTAGATACTAATATATACTTTTGAGGTACCAATATGGACCTTTAAGTAGAAATGTGTACTTTTTGAAAAGGTACCACCCCAGTGACAGCTTGCGTATCTTTTTTTCCGAGAGTGTATGAAGTTATTTGGTTATATTTTATTATATTTTTTTATAATTTATTATTTTTATTTAAAAACATATTAGGTGTATTCATGCATGCACACTATAATTTGCTGTTTGACTTCATAAACACCATATAAAAGCCATAAACTGTTTTTGCATACTAAAAGAGTTAATGGTGCCAACTGATGATTAACAGTAAAAATTACAAATTGTACCTCCTGTACGCAAAAAACCACCAACAACCAAGAACGCATAATTATATGGTGTCATGGCTTAGCAATCACATAATGTCATTATAATGAAAGACAATGAAGCAAAATCCATGCATAACAAAAGGGTGGACAATTTTTAGAAAGCTGAAATTAGAAAGCATTAAAAAAACATTGAAGTGGCATTGTTCCTGTTTATTGATTTGATTCTGTTGATTGATTAATATATGGATGTATGTATGTGTATACAGTTGAAGTCAGACTTATTAGCCCCCCTTTAAATTTTCTTTTCTTTTATAAATATTTCCCAAATTATGTTTAACCAAGCAAGGACATTCTTCACAGTATGCCTGATAATATTTTTTCTTCTGGAGAAAGTCCTATTTGTTTTATTTTGGCTAGAATAAAAGCAGTTTTTTAAGTTTTTAAAAACCATTTTAAGGTCAAAATTATTAGCCCCTTTAAGCTATATTTTTTTCGATAGTCTACAGAACAAACCATCGTTATACAATAACTTGCCTAATTACCCTAACCTGCCTAGTTAACCTAGTTAAGCCTTTAAATGTCTCTTTAAGCTGTATAGAAGTGTCTTGAAAAATATCTAGAAAAAAATTATTTACTGTCATCATGGCAAAGATAAAATAAATCAGTTATTAGAAATGAGTTATTAAAACTATTATGTTTAGAAATGTGTTAATCCGTTAAACAGGAGTTGGGGAAAAAAATAAACAGGGGGCTAATAATTCTGACTTCAACTGTGTGTGTGTGTGTGTATATATATATATATATATATATATATATATATATATATATATATAAATTTCTGTTTAACTGAGAGAAGATTTTTCAACAAACTTAATAGTTTTAATAACTCATTTCTTATAATTAATTCCTTTTATCTTTGCCATGATAACAGTAAATAATATTTGACTAGATATTTTTCAAGACGCTTCTATACAGCTTAAAGTGACATTTAAAGGCTTAACTAACGATGGTTTGTTCTCTAGACAGTCGACAAAAATACAGCTTAAAGGGGCTAATAATTGTGACCTTAAAATGTTTTTTAAAAAATTATTCTTGCTGAAAAAAAACCAAATAAGACTTTCTCCAGGAGAAAAAATATTGTCAGACATACTGTGAAAATTTCCTTGCTCTGTTAAACATCATTTGGGAAATATTTAAAAAAGAATAGAAAATGTAAAGGTGGGCTAATAATTCTGACTTCAACTGTATATGTACACATATATATATATAAATGAAACAGTTTATGTGAAATCCAAACGTAAATTTGTATATCATATGAGATTTGCATATATTGCCATTGATTAGATTTCTCCTTGGGGCGATGTGTATAGGTACCCTATAACAAATAGTGCCTACAATGAAAGGGATAGTTCACAAAAAAACGAAAATCTACTCAATATTTACTCACCCTTAAGAGGTTGCAAACCTTTATGAGTTTATTTATACTATTGAACACTAAAGAAGATATTTTGAAGAAAGCTGAAAACCTGTAACTTGCACAGTAAAAAAACAAAACAAATATTGAATAAGTCAGTGTTTACAGTTTTCCAGCTTTCTTCAGTATATCTTAGTTTGTGTTCAGCAGGAGAGAAAAAGAGTTTTGTGGCAAGTGAATGATGAGTAAAGGATGACTGGATTTGTGGGACTAACCCTTTAAGGGACATACTTCTCTATTATTTTTCAGTAAAACAGCCAGTCTGAAGAAAAACAGCCCACTGCTGCATAATAGAAAGACTACTCAGTGTTTACGTTTCTAGATGCTTCTTCACCATCATCATTTTCTTTTGTTGTTCTGACATAACCGGCTGACCATTTTGTTTACATGATGAAAATAATATTCAAGGATAAGAGCATGTGGTCAGAAGAATGAGTGATTTGTAAGTCATGAAAACAGACTTGTGAATGTAGAGATTGACCGTGAAACGTTTGTGTCGTTCAGAGCATATTATAGCCCTATCGTCATTCTTAAGTCACAAAATGACGTACGTCTACGTAGACCTGGTCATATTCATAACTGTAATATTAGATAACTGTTTAAAGTACACGAGCTGCTTCACCCTGTAGCCAATTAATACAAAATAGAAATAGCTTGTTCTGGCGTCATCTGGTGGATTTGCTTGTCAAATCTAGACTTTTTAACTGACCTGTTTCATTCAGAATAGTAGCCTAACGTTTTCACATTATGCTGCCTTTTCCCCTAAAAATCATTGTTGTATAAAACACTAATAACTTAATTTAAAAAAAAAAACACATTAGGCCTATATATGATTGCAAACTTGTTTATTAATATTTCTGAACTTTAATAAAAAACTAATAATTCTTTGAAATTGAAAATGACAAATGAATCACACCAAAACCTCTGTTTTATTTGATTCAAGTCCTTTTATATATGCAATAAATCAGTAGAGTTTTCCTCTACAAAATACACTCGTATGACAATGGCAACACAGCATAGTGAAATATTTTAACAGTGATATACATACTATAAAATAAAAAAAAACATATATCATAATCAAATAATAACAGCTTTTGTCATTCAAAAATATCCAGTGATTCTCATATGGGCAGGGCCAGATTATGAACACATTGGGCCCTGGGGCTATACCAAATCCAAGGGCCCCCTTTAATTTTTTACCTCACAAAAGTATATATATATATATATATATATATATATATATATATATATATATATATATATATATATATATATATATATATATATATATTGTTGTTATTATTATTATTATTGTTATTGTTAATAATAATTTGCTAATTTATATTATCTAATTTTCCACCATTTGATTTATATTTGATTATTATATTTTTTCTATTTCATTAAAACAGGCCTGCAAGTAGGCAATATAAAATGAAGTAATGACATAATCTGAATTTTAAAGTTCAAACAGGCTACAAAAATCAGCAAAATAAAACACATTTGCAATACTTCCTAAATAAGTGCTTTATAATAAATTCTTTAAATAGGAGTTTACCTTTAAAACGTTTCTTTAGAATTTTAGCTGATCATGAATCCCTAATGATAGGGTATCTTTAAAATCCATGCTTCTAATATCCAAAATATTGTGGTCTTCTGAGTTTCAGAAGGCTAGTATCCTTATTTTATTTATTTATTTATTTATTTATTTTTTACATTAGATATATTGTCTGATGAAAGCCAGCGCCAATATTTCATTGCTCAATATTATTTCTGTCGTTTTCATAAAAGGGGCAAAATAATTATTCATAAAAAAGTTTGCTTTCCAATTGTTCAGTTAGACTTACTGTAAAGCATAACCAAGTGTATTTACTGTTTACTGTATATAACTGTAACAGCCGCGCGTGGCCGAGTTCATTCAGTATGATTCTGCCTATCCCAGCTTCTGTTACTACATGTAGAAGTTAATTATTGATGATAAACTATTTGAATTTAAATTTTTGTTCTACGACGAGCTTGGTTAGCCTACCTTTGATTGGACGGTTTTCGCAGTAGTGCCAAAATAAGGGACTGTACTGGGAAAATTGGCACATCTGATGATCACCCTTATGAGTGACTAAAACAGGGCTATTCAATATTCTGATTAGGCTACAGCCACTCTGAGCCCCAGTTTAAGACCGGCGTCACTTTTTTAACAGCAGCAAACCGAAAGCAATACTTCACATTATTGACGAGAGAAAGCATAACGCAAAGAGGCGTTTCCCACGTCATAGCGTAAATTAATTTATCAGCCAAACAAGGGCCCCTTTCTCCCGTGGGCCCTGGGGCTTCAGCCCCACCTAGCCCTTATGTTAATCTGGCCCTGCATATGGGACGTCACAGTGGCGCAGTGGGTAGAACAATCGCCCCACAGCAAGAAGGTCGCTGGTTCGAGCCTCAGCTGGGTCAGTTTTAATTTCTGTGTGGAGTTTGCATTAGGGATGGGCATTTCTGACCATTCTCCATTTCGATTAATCCACAGGTTTGACGAACGAGTACTCGATTAATCGGGGCGGGGCTTAATCAAGAGGCGGGGCGTGTGTGCGTCATAGGGGCGGGGCTTAATCAAGAGGCGGGGCGTGTGTGCCTCATAGCGACAATTAAATAACATTCAATTAAAAAAAAAAAAAAAAAAAATATATATATATATATATATATATATATATATATATATATATATATATATATATATATATATATATATATAAAGCCCTGTTAAAAATGTTGTTGATAAAACTATGACAGGATTCAGAAAACAATTAAATCAAACCTGTTGGGTTATTAAAAATCACCATCAATATTGGTTAACACAGTAAACATTTAAAGAAGTGTAACAAGTGGCGTATTTAGGCATGGGCAATATGGTCGATGCCCATAGCGGCATCTGGGTGGCACGGGGAGACGGTGCGAAAAAAACGAGCCCCAGTACAAGCTTTGAGTTACGATTTACTTTATGCAAGTGTATTAATTTAAAGTAGTAATCCCAGAATAAAGACGTTAGAGGCCATTCACATTTGACGTATTTTGCATGTGCAAGTTTGTTATTGTCTATGTGCAACCGAAACAAAGGTGGTGAAAGCAAACTGATGCATGCATGCGTGTAGAAAACCATTCCCGCGCGCCTCACGCGCTGCTCTGCACCCGGTGTGAATAGGCCTACCGGTTGTTTAGGCTACATGCACGCCGGTAAAATACACGCCGCTTACTGTGAAACCGGAGTAACTTTAATGCAGAGGTGTCGGCGCGCAACGAGCTTTGCAAGTCGACAAAACTAAAGTTATAATATGATGATGATCTTATTTTGACTATATGGCTATGAAGCAGAAAGCAGAGATGATGAATCAGGGAGGTAAGACTTAATAACATTAATTCTCAGCCATGAGTCGGGTCTAAGACTACAGATAATTACATAAAATATATATTCTTTGTATTCTATAGAATTTACTTTAATATTCAAGCAAAAGATTTTTTGCGATCTTAGCTTCTTAGCTTATCACTCCAGCTGTGTCTACATTTTTTCCAGTTACATTTTGGATTGATTTCTGTTATTTATTTAGAATAATAATTGTACAATAATAATAATAATAATAATAATAATAATTTTATTTCTAAGTACATTTCTAAAAGCAGGTGGTTCGCCCAGGGTGCCATTCGAACCGCCACTGACGTGAAGCATGTAGGTTTTCTACATGAGGCATTGTAAATAAAATTAATCATAATGCATAGAGACACAATATGAAAATATTATATTACAAATTGTGTTTATCTACACAAAATGCACGTGAGTTTGAACTACATGCCAACCAGAAAGTGGATGCGGTGCGCAGGGCGCTTTAAAACAACAGCAACTGAAGCCGCGCAGAAAAAAGAAACCAAAGTTATTTTACAGTATTATCCCCTTCAATATGTGTCTTATTATTACTATAAATATTTTGGATCCGTTTTTAAAAATATAATCTACCTTTTTCTATATTGTTGACAACAACAATAAAAACACATGATACTCTGCATTTCAGTTATTTTATTATCCAACTGACATTTTTACCAAAACAATATTTTACTTCAGCAGCATCACAACAGATGTGGATCAAAAGGTTTTTTTTTTTTTTGTAAAAGGTCTGCAAAAATAAAGTTTCACCAAAACTTAACCAAACGGCTGTTAAGTAGAACAGTGATGCGCGGATGGCGGTATAGGCTATCCGCGGGCGCTGCAGATAATCCGCGGGTCGGGTAATAAAAAAATACATTATGATTAATTGCGGGTGGGTCATAGCAGTTGACCAGCAAAAAACAAAGAGTGGACTTCGCAGAATGTGAAGATGAGACGCCCAAGCACAGTGCAAAGAAAAAGACCAAGTAAACATAACATAGCCTATAAACATAACATAACATAGCTGCTGTTTAGGCTGAAGTGACGCCGTTTTTGTTATCTTTTTCCATATGTAAAAGCTGAATCTGCTGTTAATAACGAACGATCCACAGTAACCTATCATCATGCTTAAAACAAAGAATTAGAATTATTATGTCGATCGGGTGCGGGCCCGGGAGTGGATATATATATCCAAATATAAAATAAAATAAAATGTGTGGGCGGATGGCGAGCGGATGATTAGAATGAAGGACCGGATTCGGGTGACATTTCAGCTGATCCGCGCATCTCTAGCACATAGCCTAACTAAAATTAGAAGCTAGCATAATTTGGCTGCGTAAACTTAAAATAAAAATAGCCTGAATATTTTTTACCACATCTATAAAAGTTAAAGATTGGGTAAAATAACATTTCTTTCAAAGTGATCAGTCAGTGGAGGTAAATTAAATAAAGCCGGACTAATTTAACTATTCTGCTTAAACTTAAAACAAAAACAGCCTGAATATTTTATCATGCATGGCTAATAAAACTTAACACAAGGAAGGACTACATGTTTTTATTCAAAAAGATCAGTCGGTCTACATGCTCCGATGAAAGCCGAGTGCGAAGTTTAATTTCAATTGGACGGCGGTGGAAAAAAGGCGCTCAGAAGGCAGAGAAGTTGCAGGAACAGCCAGGTACCACTGGGCAAAGGTGCTTAGCCTTGCAGATCGAGACTCATTTACTTGCACCAAAGGATCCGGGTTTAGAGAGATGCATGGCTCCATGAAGTAGCTTTCGATTTTAGTGTCATCCGGTGAAACATCTTCACTCGTGCCATAGGCTAGTCCTCGCCGAAAAGATTGTCTGACACGGCGCGCACATGACAGCTGAAAGCATCACACACCAGACGCGCACATTCGCATGGTATTTAAAATGAAACTATTTAGATGGCGCTCTGTGGCGCGGCAGAAATATGAAGTGTCCTGAGTCGTGGCTGAGCACCGCTGTGTACCCTGAAACCTACGTTTAGAATTCTGAAATGCGCTGCGTGGCGTGACGCGGCGCTTTTAGTGTGTGACCCCCTATACTCCATCTGCGCTCAGGTCTCTCTGGACCGCAACTCCCTGCAGCCATAACCAATCAAATATCAAACTACCGCCCAAATACCAGCATAACCAATCAGAAAGATTTAAAGTAATTTAATTTTAGAGCCAATCGATCATCGTTTTCATGCTCGATCGTCGCTGATGCGTTCGATTAATCGATTAATCGAATGATCGTGCACATCCCTAGTTTGCATGTTCTCCCCGTGTTCGCGTGGGTTTCCTCCGGGTGCTCCGGCTTCCTCCACAAGTCCAAAGACATGCGGTACAGGTGAATTGAATAAGCTAAATTGTCCGTAGTGTATGTGTGTGAATGAGTGTGTGGATGTTTCCCAGTGATGGGTTGCAGCTAGAAGGGCATCTGCTGTGTAAGACATACGCTGGATAAGTTGGTGGTTTATTCCAGTGTGGCAACCCCAGATTAATCAAGGGACTAAGCCGAAAAAAAAATGAATGAGTGATTCTCATTTGGTTGGAGTGACCGTGGTGTTGTATAGGGGTTTTCAGTATTTTAAACATCCCAAACCTGGTGATCACCATGATCATCCTTGTGTGAGGGACCCCTATCCTAAAATTTATAAGTTATCAATAGGTCAAATAAAATATATTTTGGAAAATAATTTGTTTCTATTAAGTTACATCATGGGGCGACATGATGGCTAAGTGGTTAGCACTGTCACCCCACAGCAAGAAAGTCGCTGGTTCAAGTCCCGGCTGGGTCAGTTGGCATTTCTGAGTGGAGTTTGCATGTTCTCCACATGTTCGTGTGGGTTTCCTCTGGGTGTTCCAGTTTCCCCCACAGTCCAAAGACATGTGTGTATAGGTGAATTGAATAAACTAGATTGGCCGTAGTGTATGTGTGTGAATAAATGTGTATGGATGTTTCCCAGTACTGCGTTGCAGCTGAAAAGGGCATCCGTTGTGTAAAACATATGCTGGATATGTTGGCGGTTCATTCCGCTGTGGCGACCCCTGAGGAATAAAGGAACTAAATTAATGAAATAAATTAATTAATGAAAATTAATGAATAAGTTACATCATTCATATAGGTAGGCCTACTGTATTTTTTAAATGCATTTATTTAATTATAATTTGTATTAAAACTCACAGCCTGCTCTTTGCCCGAATAGGCTAGCCCACAAAAGGCCTTCATGGAATTAATGTGGACTATCCACTAGTGTGGGCTACTCACTGAAGGAAAGTGAGTGAGTGAAATTACAATAAAAAGAATATGTTTTCATGGTTTACTGATCATATCGTTTTTACAGCGTAGATTTATTACAGTCGTACTGTTGTCCCGTATCCCCAGACTCCAATGCCAGGGTAGAGAGGCTCAGTAAACTTAGTTTGCACCTTGTACAGCAGTGTCATTTTGTCAGAAACACTATAAAACGCCAGTATCCCAGACTCATAGTCAACATAAACCCCTATCCTTGAGGACCTGGGCACAGATACAGCTGTGCTTTTGCTGTTGTGCACAAACGAGTATTCGGATTCAGAGCAGTACAAACTCCAAGACTTGTCATTCCTTCCGAAGCTGCCAAGTTTGTCATTTCCTTTCCTCTGGATCCCTTTGTAGGTGACAGCAATGTCCACTTCAGTGCCTCTCCAGTCCAGCTCCCAGTAATATCGTCCTCCTGCCAGACCCGGCTTACACAGTGCCTGTTGCCAGTAGTCAAAGCGGTCAGGATGATCCGGGTACGGTCTGGGCTCATTGCTCATCTGCACCACAGTGTTTCTGTCCGACAGGAGCAGGTTTGGATGGGCTGTTAAAGGATCTATTGATAGCTGACAGGAATCTAGATGGAGAAGGGATGTTTAGATTAATCAGCATGAACAATGTGTTTACATAAAATGAGAATCTCACTATTTCTAAACTTACATTCAAAGAACTCCTCTCTTTTTGCTGGGTCCACAGTCTGGAGAATCTTAACCTCATTCACTGCAGATAGAATATGTACATGTGTAAAGGATTTATATTTGGATAAATTACATTATTGATAAAAGATGAAAGGGGTTTTCAGCATTAAGGCAACAAGGTATAATATTGCTGCAGTCTTACTTTTTTCCTCATAACCTTAAGCTGCAGTGCCTATGAAAGACACTAGAAGACAATTTCCTATGTTCTTTTGCTCCTTTGAGTGTGTATTGAACAGTTTTCAGCTTTGTGTCTTAATCCAGAGTTTGTTCTCTATGTATTTAAACCCATTTGTTTTGTCATATGATTCTTTATTATGTTTCTGCTTTTTGTTGTGAGTCACTGTGGTTTGGTTACTTGCCATTCAGTCTATTTAAGTATTACAGTGCTGCCCCAAAACACAAGCCTGATTAATTGTATTAGATAATTTAATATATTTTCCACTATCCTTGAATTTAAATTTTAGAGTTTTTACTGATTTATCAGCAAGAAGTTATCAGTCATTAATTGTTTTTCAATTCGTTTATTAAATTGAAAGAAGTGGCACTGAAAATAGTGCATATCAAATAAATATTGTTCATGTAACCTTTCAAGATAATGTCTTGGTTAACGTAACCCTTGTTCCACGAAGAGGGAAAGGAGACATGCGTTGGGACGACACTTTTGGGAGATTGCTAAATGCCCAATCACTCTGAAGAGTAAGAAAACAGGCCAATGAATGTCAGGGAGTTGGCAGAGCTCAGCTCCGCAGGTGCCAGTGATTAATCATTAGTTGTATATAAAACTGGTGTGTGCAGAGTTCGGGGGTCTACTCGGTGAATAGACTCCACTTCAGGGTGTAGGCATGCCTCATAGAGGGTGCTCTATCCTGAGTGATGGTGTTAACCATCGACGCTCTTCTGTGCTACGTCTTTGGACCACATGTGCCCTGTCCCTGGGAGAGGAGGTCCTCTCTCAGGAGAATACACCAGCGAAGGGAGAGGAGGTCCTCTCTCAGGAGAATACACCAGCGAAGGGAGAGGAGGTCCTCTCTCAGGAGAATACACCAGCGAAGGGAGAGGAGGTCCTCTCTCAGGAGAATGCACCATCGTGAAGAGTGTGAGTTGGGAAACCCAGGTCCGGTTGCGCCAGAGAGGTGCAACTAACAAGACCCACTCCTTGTCCTCCCTGACCTTGCACAGTGTCTGTGTGAGTAGGCTCACTAGGGTAAACGCATATTTTCGCATGCCCAGGTGCTAGCTGTAAGCCAGTGCATCCATCCCGAGGGGGGTCTTGATCAGGGAATAAAACAACTGTCAATGGGCGTTTTCGGGAGAAGCAAACAGATTGACCTGGGCTTCCCCCGAAGTGCTCTCATATCAGCTGGACCATACAGGGGTGGATTCTCCATCCTCTTCGGGATGCTAGCTGCCGTGAGAGCGCATCAGCTGCACGATTGAGCTCACCCAGAATGTGAATGGCAAGCAGTGATTTCAGCTGTGGGTGGCTCCAGAGAAGCAGATGGCAAGTGAGCTGAGACATGCAATGGGAGCGTATACCCCCCATAAGGTTGATATATGCCACCATTGCCATGCTGTCCGTCCTGACCAGCAAAACCAAAACCAGTAAAAATTGGCAAAGACGATGAGGCTAGAGTGAGAGAAAGGAGACCATTCTCTTGCACTCTGAGAGCCTGTGGTGATATGGCCCGGCCCTGCAAGCTAAAAGGTGGAGCGTCCCAGATTGGCAAGGCTGCTGCTTGGCCGGTAGAGCGGGCTGCAGAGGCGAAGAAGTTCTTGTAGCCGCGGGTGGATGCCCTCAGTGAGGAGCAGCCAAGGTGGATGAGGCAGTGGGGAGAGCAGTTTTTTGAGACTGATGGTAGATGACTTCATTCATCGCCTTCGACTGCACTTCATTGCTGAGGACTCCTGGGTAAAGTCCCTAATGGTGTCGCCGAATACACCAGCCTGCAATATGGGTGCGTTGAGAAAGCAAGCTTTGTCAACGTCCAGCATATCCACCAGGTTAAGCCAGAGGTGGCATTCCTGGACCACCAGTGTGGCTATCTTCTTTGCCAAGGCACGGGCAGCCGATTTGGTGGTCATGAGAGCATAATTGGTCACCCCAAGAACATCCCCCTCTTGCAGCTCAGCCAGCTTCTCTGCTTGGTTGTGTTGATAGGCGGCCATAGTGTGCAAAGCAAAAGCAGCCTGGCCCGCAGCAGTGTAGGCTCTGGTTGTGAGAGAATCAGACAACCTGCATGCTTAGGAGGGGAGCTTGTGCAGACCTCTCCAGGTGGAGGCGCCCTGCAGGCAACGATTAATCACAATAGCAATCAGGTCCCCAGTGTCATCTAATGAGAGCACGGCCATCCCGGAGGATGGACTGGCACTCTCACCTGAAGCTTGAACAAAGCAAACAGATGAGGAGTGAGGGGTCCGCGAGCCCAAAGGCGATGAATAAACCCCCACTGTGATCCTCAGTCCTGCCCGTGTGCTAACCGGCTTGCGGAGAGCAGCAGGGGTGGTGCAACCTTATGCTAGAGTATGCCGTGATCTCAGTTGACCCACAGTCAAGCCCTCGCATTGAGGGCAAGAACTCTCTGTGAGTACTGTTTCAACATGCTGGACCCCCAGACATGTGATGCAGTACTTGTGTCCGTCATCTTGGACAAGGAACCCACAGCATCCAGAAATGCATGGTCGGAACAACATCTTTAAAAAGACGTGATGCTTGACTGTGTTGCTCTCTTAGGGGATCTGCTCTTTTAGTAGAAACTGCTCTTTTAGCTACCAGCGAGACATCCAGGGGATGGGAAAGAAGCCTAGTTTGACCGCTGCTGTCACATTGTCGTCCGCACTGGTAGGACAACTGGTTTCGTTTTGAAATCAGCTTTGCAGAAAGCACTCTTCAGTCTCAGTGTGAGGATCTGAAGCGAAAATCTAACTGCTCACTCTGCACACACCAGTTCTATACTCTAATAATGATTAATCTTCTTTGAAATTGTTTAAACTGCAATAATATTTCACAAGACAAGTGTAAAAAAGTTACAGGCGTATGCTAAACAGCTTTTAAATACTTTACACTCTACACACAAAGTAAAAAACACTTCTGTGGTAAGTTTGCAACATACAGTATATGTAAGAGTTTTGACCACCTGCTGAAGAGATTTTGTTCAGTTCTTCCTTGCTTATGTCTTCTATTTGCACCTTTAGGTCAGAGATGGCTTTCTTTGCATTGTCAAATGTGTGGTGAGGCGCTAATGTCACCTTAGACAAATCTTCATATCCAGAAGGAGCAGAAAGAGACTGCCAGCTCTAGGGGAAATAAAGTAGCTGTTTTATTTTATAATACTTTAGAGAACTATATACAAACAGTGGTTTTTGCCCAGTACCTGTAAGAAATGAATGTGATCGTCAGACTGTGAGAGCTGCTCCAAGTCAGTGTGTTTCTTCCTCAACAGGGTAATCTCTTCCTCCAGTCTGGCCAAATGTCTCTCTGCATGGGTCAGGAGAAGGGCTTCTTGAGCTCGGATCATCTCCTTCACTTCTCCATGCCTCCTCTCCAACGCTCGCAGCAGCTCAGCAAAAATACGTTCATTCTCATCCAGCACACTCTGTGATGAATGCTATCATAATAGAAAAACAAAACAAAACATTAATAAGACGGTTACATCCTTAGATTTTAAATACCAATTAAATTTGACACTTCTATAAAACAATGTTTTTTTCAGTACCATCACCATATTCATGGACAATCTTTAACATCCATGGAAACTTAACATTCCATAAAAACTTTTTTTATAGTGGAAAAAATTAAATAAGAATTCAATGTCCAAGAAAACTTCTGAAAGGTTCTTTAGGGAACCCTTAACGCAGGGGTGCGCAAAATTGTTCCTGGAGGGCCAATGTCCTGCGGAGTTTAGTTTCAACCCCAATTAGACACACCTGAACCAGCTAATCAAGTTCTTTCTACGTATACTAGAAACTTCCAAACAGATGTGTTAAAGAATGTTGGAACTATGCAGGACACCAGCCCTCCACGACTGAGTTTGGGCACCCCTGCCTAAACAGAATACTGAGTTGGGGCAGGGCTTTCTTTTTGTACATCATTCCCTGGTAGCAAACTAACAGTAAGAGAGGAATGGTTAATTATTGGAATAGGATATTAAAATATGAAAAAAACAATAAAATATATTTTGAAAGGCTAAAAATGACAGATGAACAGATGAAAAAACATAAGTGTAAATATATTACATACATAAACTAACATTTAAATGTTTGAGGGCAATAGGATATTTCTAAAATAAATTAACACTTTTATTTATTGGCAAGCTAGGAGGTTGTCTAGAGTTAGAGGCAGCGTCAGTGAGCTCCTTAACATCCAGTACACAAATTAACATAACGACATCAAATAAACAAAACTTCAACACTTGTCAAGTACAATTAAGCAACAGATTAGCATATATTTGCAATATTAATATGTAATATTTTTGTGATCATTCATTTAATTTAACCTTTCCATGAACCACCACCTTAAAGTCGTGGAAGGGTGCCTGAGTGATCCTAGGAGCTATGTTGTCAGGAGCTAAATGCTCCTGGTAGGGTTCCCCAAGTCCGACAAACTGCAGTTCAAAAACCCCTTATGAGTGAGAACCTTGATGTCGCCCGGTTGGGGTTGGGGCTCGCATTTGAGCACCAGGTAACTGGGTTTTATCCCACAGAACTCAGCTGGACTCAGCTCGGAGTAACATAGGACCATCCTCCTGCAGGCCTACCACCTGCATAAGGAGCCATAAGGGGCTGGTGCATTGTGACACAGGCAGTGGTCGAAGTTCAGAACCACAATGACTTGATCCTCAGACACAAAAACTAGCTGTCGGGACTGAACAGTACAGACTAGAAATAGTTGGTCTCACCTCCACCCACAGTTTGTGCTCTAAAACTCAAATTCTTGGTTGGAATTTCTTCTACTCTGGAGTTGCTTACAGTGAGAGGTGTTGGGCTGGTGTGGGCTTGCTTATAGCTTACCAGCTTAGCTGCCAAGCGTGGAAATTTTCCCCAGTGAATGAAAAAGCCGGCTCCACTGGAAGTAACGGATGCTGTCAAGCTAAATAAGGAGTCCTACCAGGCTTGGTTGGCTTGTAGGACTCCCAAGGCTGATGGTATAAACAGGCCCAGGTGGTTGCGGAAGCAAAAACTTAGGTCTGGAAATTCGAGGAGACCATAGAATAAGACTTCCGGCAGGCCTCAAAGAAATTCTGGCAAACCATCCGGTGCCTCAAGGAACGGGAGCAGCTCTACACCATCACTGTTTACAGCAGAAGTGGGTAGCTGCTGACCTTGACTTGGGATGTTGTCAGATGGAGAAAGGAATATTTTGAGGATCTCCTCAATCCCACTGACATGCCTTCCATCCAGTGTCAGGAGATGCAGGGGTTAACTCATCACCCAAGCTGAAATCAAAGATGTAGTTTGCAAGCAGTGGTGATGCAGCCAGAGGGGGAACCACAGGTTTTGATTTCTGCTATTTTCAGATGATGTTTTCCTGTTGACTTCTTTGGACCTGCACCTTTAGCATGCGCTGGGACATCCCTGCTGAGTGTGATGCAGCAGGAATGAGAATCAGCACCTCCAAATCTGAGGCCATGCTGCTCGACCAGAAAAACGTGGCCTACCAACTCCAGGTTGGAGCAGAGTCTTTGGCCCTGATGGAGGAGTTCAAGTATCAAGTAATCAATCTCCTGAGACTTCTGCCCCCGCAACTCAGCCTCGGAGAAGTGCAAGAAAATGATGATGATGATTCATTTAATTTGCTAATACAGTTAAACATAAAAAACTAAAAGAAACATGAAAAGTAATTTATATTTATTTATATTTAGGCAATTGCCGTACCCCATGGCGTATCCCCTGCACATTATGAGCAGTTATACTTCTCTGTTCTGTCTGTGTTGTTCTGCAATAATACTTCCAAAAGAATAAGCAAGAGGGGTTTCTATGGCTGTGTCCGAAAGCTCTAAAATTCTGCCTTCAGTGTCAGCATTCCTCTCAAGCAGTCGCAGAAAGCACACTCTCATTCCATTAGGTTGCTGTCTGTTGTGTGTTCATCTTCATGTTCATGTTCATTTTTGGTCCGGATGGGACCAGGCATGAGCTGACAGCACAATTTGTTTTTCTGGCAGCAATCAATCATAAACAAAAAACACTAGCAAAGTCCAACCCACAAAACAATACCTAACAATGAAGGTGTGTGAGTGTGGTTCTTAAATAGTGTCTGTGTAATGTTTTGCAGATGTAATCGATAACAGCTGTAGTGTGTAATCAGTGCAATGCAAGGTGGGAGCTGTAGACCAGGTCAGGTGTATTGCTAGACATAAAGATCTACTGGGGCAAGGCCCCCTCTCAAAATGACGGTGGTGCCATCATGCACAGACATTCAAGGCTAATGCAACAGCAAAGCAACACCTGAATAAGCCTTTGGATGTAGCTTATGTTCCACTATGTAGAGCAGGGGTGCTCAACCCTGTTCCTGGCGATCGACCTTCCAGCTGATTTCAGCTCCAACCCTGATCAAACACACCTGAACCAATTATTTAGAACGTGAGGAGCACTTGATAATTACAGACAGGTGTGTTTGATAAGGGCTGCAACTGAAAACTGCAGGTAGGTCGATCGCCAGGAATAGGGTTGAGCACCCCTGATGTAGAGTTTCTTTGCAGGTACTTTGAGTTTATCCCAGTGCAGTGCTAGTTAACAGTAGTTCAAACTCACATTCATTCAGGAAATGCTGTCAACTGTTAATGAACAGATATTTGTTTATTGTGTACGAACAGTATATATTCATTCATTAATTTTCTTTTCGGGTTAGTCCCTTTATTAATCTGGGGTCGCCACAGCGAAATGAAGCGCCAACAATCCAGCATGTGTTTTACGCAGCGGATGCCCTTCCAGCCGCAACCCAACACTGGGAAACACCCATACACGCTTGCATTCACACACATACACTATGGCCAATTAAGCTTATTCAATTCGGAGCACCCGGAGGAAACCCACATAAACACAATATCTCTTGATTAATTTGGTTGATTGTGTTAAGTTAATTATCTGAAAGCGCTCCTCCCAACCATTGTTATTGAAACATAGTGCCCTATCATACAACAGACGCAATAAGGGACAAAATGTGTTTGCCGTGACGTGTAACTATTTTCAGACCTGCGCAACAGTAATTTTCCCGTTTTCCGCCATGTTGTTTAAATAGCAAATCCATTTGTGCCACTTTGTGGACTCATGGGTGTTCTGGTCTAGAAAAGGGGTGTGTTAAGGTGCATTATTGGTGCGTTGCTATTTTGAGGAACTAAAATAGACTGCAATAGACCAGCTGAAAGCAGGTCCAGCGCAGAGCGCGTTAGTTGTGCACCTCGCTTACACATTGCTAAATACACACAGGATGTACAGCAATACACAAATATCTTTACAAATAAAAAAGAATTTAAGGAATAAAATATTACAAAAAATATGACTTTCTACTTAAATTAAAAAAACACTGCTTTCATACCTTTTCATCTCAAGGGGCTTTTTCAGTTTATTTACAACTACTTGCTTTTGTATAATGTTATTATTATTAGTAGTAGTATTTATTATATGCATGTTTATATTTGTTTTTATTAAAAACAAGCTTAGATTTGTCCATCTGTCGGGTTTTGGACCATATGGGGGATAGGACATTTGCTTGGATATAACTAAATTTTTTGACTACATTTCGTTATTGTTGCTCATTTATTCTTTTGCTGGAAATTAGAACTGAATTTAGAAATAGTTTTAAAACAAATCTTTGCGCTTAACAAACTAAATTAATTATGTAGGCTAATGGATGTCTTCAGTGTAGTGTACAACACTCTTTCCTTTCTCCACGAAAGAGAGAAATAGAAAGTAAAGGCAGATTGGAGGAGGCTCATTCTTTATCCTGATGGTCTGTTTAACTGTGTTTCTCGCTAGTGAAGCGTTCAGTTTCTCCTCTTACAAAGTTCGCCATGTAAATAGCAAATGCGCCATGGCACGACACAACTGACTCTTAAAGGGAATGGGAGATGAAACTCTGATTGGTTTATTCTCAAAACACATCTATAACTCATTAGGAGAATAAGCTCAACCCTGTTAGACCATGCGGCGTGGCGCAGAGCGTATTTTTTCCGTCCATAAAATAGCAAAAGTGGATTCAGACACGCCTTTAATGCTTTTGCGCCCTGCGCTTTATACTTTGCACCTGGATTGTTAAAATAGAGGCCATAATTTCTAAAAGCCTTACCTTTAGAGATGCCACTGCCTGCCTGAGATCTTGCCATTTCTTCATCCTTTCCTCTATTTTCTGCTGTGAAGTCATTAGTTTAGCACCAAGCTGTTTCTGTTGAAAAAGGTAATGTTTTTAACGTTATTCTTCTCACAGTTAATCTTTGCACTGCATATTGACTTGTATCATGTCATGATTTAGTTGCATTGAGCATGAGTGGTTAGTCAGTGATCTCTACTGAGCATCTCACCTGCTTTTCTGTCCTTTCAGCTGCTGCTGAAACAATGTCATGTTTTTTATGTTCCTCCATAATACACAAAACACAAACACACACTTGGTCAGAACGACAGAAAACTTCCAGAAGTTTGTCATGTTCGCCGCAGATCTTTTCACGCAGTTGCCCTGTCGCCGCCACCAGTTTGTGCTTCATGAGAGCTGGATACTCATAATGAGCCTGGAGATGCGTTTCACAAAAGGAGGTTAAGCAAGTCAGACACGATTTTTTTGCCTTGTTCTTCTTAATCATGCAAAAATCGCACAGCACGTCTCTGGAGCTGCTGCGGCTGCTGGAGCTGCTGTATCTTCCAGATCGCCTGGGTTTCTCCAGAGTGCCATATCGGCTTTGGCTTGCTGTACTGCTCCGAGACATGTTAGAAAGCTGAATGTTAAGCGGAGTTTCAATGAAACTGTACTGACACATTCATTTTATAGAGGAATGTGAACCATGTGTGATAAACCAGTTAACCAGGTTAGAGGATGACATCTTCTGAATGGGTGTGACAGCTTATGTCAGAAGAGAAAAGAAAAAAAATGTAACATAAACAATGCAGCTTCTTTATACAAAGGCCATGTTGATAGTTAACCATAAAGTGCAAACGACTGTGGTTTTACAAGTGGTTAAACACCTCTTTGGTGTTGAAAATATGCTGTGACAGAATGATGTGACCGCTTCCTCCAGTGGTTAATGAAAGCTAGATTTCACTACATAAACTGAGTTTTCATTGTTGACAATGTACACTTCAATTAATAGCTGCATGCAGCAGTCATTTTTGATAACACAGATCTGAGACTTTTTAATGTGATGCTTAACAGGGTTTGAATAACATCTCATTCGCCATAAGTTTGCCATCAAGGAATTTTTAGACATTTTCAATCCACTGGGTGATTGGACAATGACGATCTTTCATAAACAAACAGCCTTTTTTGAGGGACTTGAATAAGGTCCCATTTACACTAATACGTTTTAGTTTTAAAACGTATAAGTTTTGCTTCGGTTACACCTTCCATCCACAGTACCCTGGAGTTTTCGTGTGCAGAAAACTGAGCTTTTTGAAATCGCTGAAGAGGCCGTTTTCATTTTAAAACGCTGCTGCTCCGTGTCAGTGTGGATGGGGGAAAACGGAGGCATCTGATTGGGGCTTTTTGCTCAATGTTAAGTGCACAAATTTCAGTCTTGCACCCTTTTCTAAAGTTCAGACTTCACAAGTTTGATATGGAAAACAAACTCCAGAGGACATGTCCGGTAAATCTTCAAGGGGAACAGTGTATGCTGCTTTATAACCTCATTTGCATCACCCTGGCTACATTGTTGATCTTAACAATAAAATGAAAACATGATATAAGGAACTGCCTATTTTCATTTTGATATTAACAACTGAACAGACACCAAAATGCTGAGGCATTGTGTAGCTGCATATTTATATGACCGTCATCTTCACTGTATGCATATTTATAACAGAATGGAGCCTATAACAACTGCCTTTCATTCATTTTCTTGTCGGTTTAGTCCCTTTATTAATCCAGGGTCGCCACACCGGAATGAACCGCCAACTTATTCAGCATGATTTTACACAGCGTATGCCCTTCCAGCTGCAACCCATCTCTGGGAAGCATCCACACACTCATTCACACTCATACACTACGGACAATTTTAGCTTACCCAATTCACCTGTACCGCATGTCTTTGGACTGTGGGGGAAACCGGAGCACCCGGAGGAAACCCACGCGAATGCAGGGAGAACATGCAAACTCCACACAGAAACGCCAACTGACCCAGCCAAGGTTCGAACCTGCGACCCAGCGACCTTCTTGCTGTGAGACGACAGCACTACCTTCTGCGCCACTGCCTTTCATTTTCAGTGAAAATATGAAACATACCCTCTCTTTTGCTGAATATCAGTTTTAATAAACAATAATGGTCATTATAAAAGTATAACAAACAATAAGTTTATACTATATAGAAAATAAAGGCAAGCAATCAGTCAGTATGCAGAATCAGTGTACGTGGTTAGGCTACATAAATTAAACTATTAACTTATCTTTGCTATCAGCCAAAACGCGTTACCTGAGAACAAGTAGAATTTGTTAGAATTCCTTAGATAGAGACAAGATTAATTAAATATTATGTTTAACAACTATAGTGAGATGAAATCCAGTAGAAGATCCTTGGTAAACTGTCCGACCTGCGCTGCTCTCATCTGGGGACGTACCCCCAGAGCACCAGCTCACTGCCTGGAGCTCAGACATGGGCATAAGCTGCAGAGTGTGGATGTGGTCACATGATGTGCGTTTTCAGCGGTGTAGTGTGGCTGGAGAGTTGTTCAGAAACGCTAGATGAAACGCCAGTGTGGATTTCAAGAGTTCACACTTAGCTGATGATCAATAAAGCGTAATTGGCATGCTGTCCCGGGAGAGAGCCCTGAGCTCGTAATATCCTCGAGCCCGGGGCTCCCTCCCGTTAGAAGGGCGAGAGGGGAGTTCGAGCTCAGGAAGGTCTCGAGAACTCCCCTGCTTGTCGCCGTGTGAGAAGTGTAAACTAAGGTTGTCTTAGGTAATAATTTGATTTAGTCGATTGGCTATGGTGTATGTTTTTGGACGGTGGGAGGAAATCAGGGAACCCGGGGGAAACCCACGCAAACACAGGGAAAACATGCAAACTCCGCACAGAAACGCCAACCGGCCCAATAGGAGGTTGAACCGGTCACTGGGCCGCCATGTCACTCTATAGGAAAAAGGGTGGAAGTAGGGGTGGAACTTCAAGACGAAGATAACTGGAGTGAAAGCTCAGGTTATTTATAGAGTGTGCGTAATCCTCTAATAGGGCAGATTACGGAGCTAATAAGGTGCCAGCCGTGTTGATCATAAGCACATGATCCTCTCGAAATTAGTTTATAAATAAACCACACGTGGATCTTTTTCATTCTAAAGTGGCGTTTTAAAACTAAAACGTATTAGTGTAAGCGGGGCCTGAGTTACTGACATTGTAAAAATTAAATAATCTAGAAATCACATATTTAGAATGAACAACTCTTGCTGTGGCAGGAAGTGTCGTCAAATTGATCTTCATCTAGACAAGCTTACAAAGTCAGTGAAAAGTCTTCTTTTACTAGTTGTTTTTATAAGGACTTTAAAAAATAGATGACAGCACACAGTCACTGATAAATATATTATTCCCAGAAAAAAGAATGTCACTTTTCAGAAACTCTATGACTGGTGAAAACTAGCTCAAACAAACACCAACAGATACACTACAGACCCAGTGACTTTTATAACCCCTCCTTAGTTGTACTAAAGCGGTGTGAGCAAAAGTCAGTCATCAAAATTATTTCTCAGAACTTTTCACATCTAATCACTTAATAGCATGACAGCTATTTTTATTGTCTACATGATTTATTATGTAGGAAAAAGAAGTGTTCCAGAAGATTACAGGAACTTTTTAATCTTGATAACGTGCACCAGATAATTTAGATTTTAGTTTAATTTTGTAATAATTTTGTTTTTTTAAACACATGGGAATGGGAACTGGGATTATTTTGTATTGTGTATTGTTTTGTAAATGTTATCTAGCTGCCGTGAGAGCGCATCGGCTGCATCGTTTAGCTCGCCCAGAATATGAATGGCACGCAGCAATCTCAGCCGCGTGTGACTTCAGAGGAGCAGATGGCGAGCGAGCTGAGACATATGACGGGAGCGTATACCTCCCATACGGTTAATATAAGCCACCGTTGCCATGCTGTCCGTCCTGACCAGCACGTGTTTCTGCTCCAGACAGTTGATATGCCAATGCAGACAGGGTCCGGACCACGAACCCGCAGTTGCATCATGCACGTTGCACACATTCCCCCTGCCTGTGCTGGAGACATTCGTCGATACGACAACATGCCTGAATACTTGCTCTAGGGGCACACTGGCTCGTAGAAAGTGAGACCCATCCAGGGACTGAGGGTGCAGCGACACAGCAGTGATGTGCACCTAGTGCGCACCCGTGCGCCATGCGGTCTGGGGACTCGATCATGAAGCCATCACTGAAGTGGTTTCAAATGAAGCAAACCGAGCGGTGTGACAGTGGCTGCGGATGCCATATGCCCCAGGGGCCTCTGAAATAATTTCATAATCAATTGATCCCGAGACAAGACTAAAATCAGCCAATCTGCGAAATAATATTCGCGTCAGAGATCTAATAAAAGCGCAGCCGTCCCAGAGGATGGACCAGCGCTCGCACTCGAAGCTTGGACAGAGCGTACTGATGAGGAGCAAGGGGTCCGCGGGCCTGGAGGCAACGTATAAGCCCCCACTGTAACCCTCAGGCCTGTCCGAGTGTTAACCGCTTGGCAGAGAGCAGCAGGGGTGACGCACCCTAATGCAGAGGTACGCCGCAACCTCAGTTGTGCAACAGTCAAGCCCTCGCAGTGAGGGCAAGAACTGTCCGCGAGCACCGCTTTAACATGCTGGACCCACAAACATGTAATGCAATGCTTGTGCCTGTCATACGGGGCGAGGAAACCACAGCATCCAGAAATGCACGGTCGGAATGTCAGCTTTAAAAAGACACGCTGCTTGACCGTTACTATCTTAGGAAATTCTGCTTTTTTAAGTAGAAACTGCTCTTTTAATGCTCCAGCGAAACGCCCAGGGGATATGAAGCCTAGATCGACCGCCGCTGCCACATCATCTCCCACACTGGTGAGTACTACTGCTTTCTCTCTGGAAGTCAGCTTAGCAGGAAGGGTTCTTCAGTCTCGAGAGAGGCTCTGAAGCTAAATTCTAGAGGCTCACTCCACAGTGGGCACTAATATAGGCGCTAATGACTAATAAGTATCAGCTGTGGAGCTGATTTGGCTTTCATTGGCCCGTTTTCTTACTCTTCAGAGTGATAGGTCGTCTGATGCACTCCCATAGTCTGTTCCAGATGCACGTTACAGTTTCCTTATAAAGGGGAACAAAGTGGTTTGATGAACATGAAAGTTAGGTTGAACATCTCCTGTGGCCTACACAGTCACTAGATCTAAATTATATTGAGCAATTTTGGGGTGTCTTGAGAGGAGCGAGTCAGGAAACGTTTTCATCCACGAGCAACACACTGTGACCTGGCCACTGTTCTGCAAGAAGAATGGCTCAAATCCCTCTGGCCACTGTGCAGGACTTGTATCTGTCATTCCCAAGACGAATTGACACTATATTGGCCGCAAAAGGAATACACCATACTAATGAATTATTGTGGTCTAAAACCAGGTGTTTCAGATTCACTGTCCAACCCCTGTAGTTATTTTCTCTTCATACTCACTTGATACTAAACTTTTTATGTGGTATTGTCATACTTTTCCCATGCATACCGCTTTCATTTCTCCCTTTTGTATCAAGAGAAGTTCTGAGTCTTATGCTATATTTACAGAAAGCAATAACATTAGAGAGGTTATCATGTAAAGAATGTGCAATATATCATTTTATTTGACCAAATTACATTCAGTTAAAAAAAACATGTGTAGTGCGTTGATTATTTCTGTAAAATTGCTTTCCTGAGCCGTTTCCAGAATCTCATGTTGCTCAAAGGGTCTCTGCTCCACTTCAGATATGTGTTCTTCTTCAGATGCTTATGTAGACCAAGCACTTTCTTAGTTTTCCTCTCCGCCACATCTTCCAGAATGATGATGATGATGTTGGCACTGCGTTCCATCAAAAACCGAGACTGAGCTAATTCAAACTCAAAACGACACCAGGCACTATCAATGAAGTGTTGAGACACGACTACAATGATCTTACGACTGCCCATTATTCCTTCATCTATAATGTTGGAGGCGATTGACTTCCCGGCTTGAAAGTCCCGCATGTGAAGGCAAAGCTGAATAGGTGGCACATCGTTCTCCAGATTCTCCATCAGTTCATTCATGACCCAAGCTTCATCATAGCTGGAGAAAATCACAAATGCATCATAGGAACATTCTTGCTGTCCAGGTGATCTGTAGCCTCTCAGTAAAATCCAACAATACTGAAAATAAAACCAGAATTTTTTAACCAAAATTGCTAACATAACTATAAACGTAACACAAATTACTGATAAAACAATTGTGAGTCTTTTCTTGTGCACACAGTAGTCAATGTCAAAGTCTGTTGCTTTGAAATCTGTATTTGGAGAAAAAGATTTACACCGAATGTTTTCCAGTTGTTTTAAAATGTTTTGTTTTTGAATAATCCACAAAATAAAATCAGTCTGAGAGCAGGAGCAATCAATGGAGTTAGAGGACAAATCAAACTCAGAAAGATTCATGGGCAACTTTTGGAGAACATTAGGTGGGATGGTGGTTATACTGTTTTTATCAATATACACTGATGTAAGACGTGTCAGCTCTGGTTGAGTCAGAAAGTCCAAAACCATCAACTTGTTTCGACTTAAATATAAATGCTGTAGTTTCTGCGTGCCAGTAAAAGATCTCATTGAGACTTTTTCAATGCCACACTGTGAAATGTCAAGAACCTCCAAGCTTGTTAGGTTTTGTAAGTGGTAACTCAATGTATCTCCACCAAAACTGTTTCCTGCCATTTTAAGAACAGTCAAATTGTGCAGGTCCTGAAAAGCCAAGTTGATGAAATGAACACGTGTATAAGAAATATCCAAATACTTTAAATTTCTCACATGTTTTAAGAATCCAAAGTAAAAAAATATGACTAGTTTTGTATGGTGGAAGTCCAACACTTCAAGCAAGTCAAGTCCAGAAAATGGCTCATTAACAAATGTTATTTCTGAGTTTTGACTAAGATTCAAGTATTGAATATTCGGTGTCCTTAAAAAAAGTTTGGAACAGCAGTAATTCAGAATCAACATATTTCCACTTAGGTCTACATATTGAAGCAGGGGAAGGTCACTGATTCCAGTAAAGGTAATAGGAAAGTGACTCTTCATCACCAGTTTTTCCAAGCTTGGAATGTGTGAAATAAATGGTACAACAGATAATCCAGTGTGACTTAAATACAATTCCTTAAGACGGTGGAATGGAATATGTTTCATGCTGTTGATATATCCTTTTTTTATAGTGATTTTTGTTGCATTGAGCATACAGCGGAACAAGTGCATTTCTGAGTCAGACCATTCTTTTAGAACAAGATAAATTTCATTAAATGTAATTGAACATAGACCATCAAGATAATCTGGATCTGACACTTTGATTTTTTCTTGCATTCTGTAACGTCCCACAAACAACTTATCCACGGTGAGACCAGTGAGAGCTTTGTGACACTCTTTTTGTGCATTTAATGAAATGAAGGCAGCTTGCAGATGAAGCTCTCTGAGAATGACATCCTTGAAAGCTCCTGGTTCAATGTGTAATATTGGATTCCTAGACAGAATCAACGTCATGTTTCTTCCAATCTCTCGCAGCACAGCAGTGTGATCAGTTCTGATGATGGATATATTATTGGCATGTAGATCAAGTAAACTTAAGTCTTTGAAGGTGCTCATGAATGGAGGAAGAGTCATGGACTGGATGTAATTTGTTCCGACTTTAAGGTGCTGTAGCTTGGTAAGGTTATTAATACGAAGTTGTAAGGATTCAAGACCAACATCCACAAGAACTAGTCTTTGTAGCTTGTATAAAGAATTTAAGCATTCAGGTGCAAAATATGTAATAGGATTTCCAGTAAGAATCAATGTGGTCAAATTTCTCACATTGCAGAAAGCATCTTTTTCAATCTGTCTGATGCTGCATCTGAAAGGACACAAAATAAAAATGAGAACATAAAATACTATCATGTTTAAATTGTAACACATTGAAGAATAGTACTGATTTACCTTGTGAGATCTAAGAGTTGTAAATTCAACAGCACAGGAAATACGCGCTTATGTAAAGAGGTCAAGAAATTGAAACTGAAATCCAGAGATGCCACAGTGATGGGAAGACTGCCGGGAATACAAGTCAAATTCCTTCCAGAACATGAATATTCCTTATTCTTTATCACCTATTAAAGGACCAAGACATTTTTTTACATATTTTTTTGTTTGCCAATTTGACAAGAAACACTGTGTGAAAACTTGTTATAGTATACAACCCCAAATCAGAAAAAGTTGAGAAAGTATGGAAAACGCAAATTAAAAAAGAAAGTAGTGATTTTTAAATGTACTTTAGCCTGTTTTTCATTGCAGACAATATGAACACAAAATATGTCATGTTTGGTCTGGTCAACTTCATTTCACTTGTAAAAATACATCCTTTCCTGTCATTCAGACTTGCAACACATTACAAAAAAGTTTGAACAGGTGCAATTTAGGGCTAGTAATCAGTTAAACTGTATAAATAATGATGTGATTTGAAACAGGTGATGTCAACAGGTGATTGAAATTATGATTTCATACAAAAGCAGCATCCAAGAAAGGTCCAGCCCTTTAGGAGGTAGGATGGGCCGAGGATTTCCAGTTTGCCAACAAATATGTGAGAAAATGATTGAAATGTTTGAAAGCAAAGTTCCTCAAAGAAAGATTGGAAGACATTTGAATATTCCACCTTCAACAGTGCATAACATAATTAAAAGATTCAAGGAGTCTGGAGGAATTTCAGTGCATAAAGGATAAGGGCACAAGCCTAAGCCAAACAACCGCGATCTCCAATCCCCCTCAGGCGGCACTGCGCAAGAATATTGCATCTATAAGCAATATTACCACATGGGCTCAGGACTACTTTGGCAAACCTTTGTCAAGTACCACAATACGTAGCTACATCCAGAAATGCCAGTGAAAACTGTACTGTGCCAAAAGGAAGCCCTATGTTAACAGTGTCCAGAAGCGCTGCCTACTTCTCTGGGCTTGGAGGCATCTAGACAATTACACATTGGAAACCTGTACTGTGTTCAGATGAATCAGTATTTCAGACATTTTTGTGAGAAAAGGGCGTTGTGTGCTCCAGACCAAAGAAGAAAAGGATCATCCAGACTGTTACCAGCAACAAGGCCAAAAGCCAGGGTCTGTCATGGTATGAGGTTCAGTCAGTGCCTTTGGCAAACTAACTTGCACTTCTGTGATAGCACCATTAATGCTGAAAAGTACATAGGGATTTTAGAGCACAAAATGCTGCCTTCTTTTCCAGGGATGTCCATGCATATTTCAACAAGACAATGCAAGTGTGATAGGGTGCATAAGGTAGGTATTGTGATTGACGTCTGCAATGACCAATCAGTGCAGAGTACTGCCCTATTTATAGCTGAGCGGCTGTAGCCTGTCGTGAGGCACGTTCTGTGTCCCCCTTCCTGTGTGGGTGTGTGTGCGCCGGCAGTGGCTTCCAGGTAAGGTGCAGTTAACATAGTGGTTTGCTAATTGTTTAGTGGCTGAGGGTGAATGCTGATCCTGTGTTGTTGCATTCCAGCCTGCCTGGTTTGTGTGTGTGTGTTTCCATCAGTGTTTGGACTGATTGGACGACTGTTTGCCCCTCTGTCAGGTATGTGTGCTGTAACAGACGTAGCGCCTGTCTTTGGGGCTTTGATTGGTTGGTGGTTTAAATAACATGCCTTTCCCTGTGCTGTAGTTTATTAGTGCAGTTGGAGATTTTATATCAATCTGCAAATTTGATTTGAGAGCACCTCATGTTTGCAAGTGTTTTGGATGTGGTTTTAAGTGGGAGTGTTAACCAATGCAACAATTTGTAACCCTGTGTGTGTGTGTGTGTGTGTGTGTGTGTGTGTGTGTGTGTGTGTGTGTGTGTGTGTGTGTGTGTGTGTGTGTGCGCGTGCGTTGTGTTATAGGATTCTCCTTCTCGTTCGGATCATTAGTGTGCCCGCATCATTTCTGTCGCTGCTGAATAGGAACGTTCATGCTACAATCCATAAGCATTTGATGCTGAGTAATGCTACTGTCTGAGTGATGTCTGAATTCTGTCTAAACACCTTCTGAATGTATTTTAAATTGATTTGAAGGTCCAGGCGCGTTGGCAGAGCTGGAGCTAACAACTGTATTGAGCGATTTGTACTGCGGTGTAGATTAGTGTTCTTGTTTTTGTTTGCACCAAAGCGCATTTTGTAAACTTTACTTTGCTGTGACTGTCTAATAAGCGAATCAATCTCAAGTGGCTTTCATTCATCCATGTTTGAGTTCTGATTTATTGTTTTGTTACTGATTCCTGTATCTGGCATTTTTATATTTGTTCAAGATTAACGGGTGTGAGTGTAAAGCCCCTTCTCCATTGCTGGCTTTTTGTTATCATTTTCTTTCATTTTTTAAAGGGGCTGGGGGCTCACGGGTGAAGGAACCTTTTTGGTGGTGGTGCTGCTGTGCCAGTGTTTGCTGTGGGACACTTTTTGATGCATCAGGGCGTGTGACTTGAGTGTGCTGTGGTGTGAACGTGTATGGTGGATAACTTTCACAGGTGATCACTCCTGTCGGTAGCCCCAGACCTGTAAGTTAATGTCACAATTTGTGATAACATTTTCTTTTTCTTGTTTTGACTGATTGGAGAGTATGACATTAAGTATTTAGTGTATGTGTGAATTTAATATTAACAACTTTCAGTGCCTTTCGTAAGTAAGCCCTCTAGAGGTGACTGGCCATCAGGACTTTTTTTGTGCTTTTGTGTCAATTTAAAAAAATATATCATTGTGAATAAACTTTTGTATTTTTGTAGGGGTGTGAACCTACACTGGTCTCACGGTTCGGTTCGGTTACGATTATCATGCCATCGATTCGGTTCAATTCGATATCTCGGTGCATCACGGTGCATTGACGATGCTTTCCATACATAATTTGATTTTTTTCTTTACAACACAAGAAATTTTTTTTTATTCAAATCTATAAATATGTTTATATTTATATATTACTTGTATTACAATTTTGTCCTTTAATACAAGCAGTCAGATCTATGAACTGTACCTTTAATTTTACCTGCTCAAAAAAAAAACTCTTTGTGAATGTTTTAGACAAAACTACAATACATGCACAGAAGACAGCACGAGCATTCATAACAAATAAACTAATGTAAATATTATCCCGCTTGCTTTTTGAGCACTGGCAAGTTCTTACACCCCTATGATTGGTCATTGTCTTCACCAGCTCAACAGAAAGGGCTGCGCTTGGCTTTAGAAACGAAAGCGATGTTCACCCATGAGTGATGTGGGAAAAACAGCCGCGGTTCAGTCTATATGCGCATATTACCCGGTTATCAGGTAATCCGTAATAGAATAAATACAATACAATAAACTCGCACCACAGGCACGCTTGTGTCTGGATCCACAAGTATCGTTTTAACAGCCGAGAGGAGAGGAAACTTTACCTCACGAACATGCCAACGGCGGGTCAAATGCCCAAAGTGTGTGTGAGAGAGAGAGGGGAAGAGATGGGGTTTTACAGCATTTCTCCCTAGTAGTGAAATAGCGGCTCGTGCTTTACCATTCCTCAGTGTCAGTGAAAGATCTGCTTTTTAAGTAGTAGGAGGGTTTTATTTACTCACCCTCGCCTCCTTCGCCATAGTATTCTACCGCGCATTGGGCATAAATGATGTCAGTGCGTAATAACCAGTTAGGATCTATTACTGAACCGATATCGAATTGTACCCATCTGCATCGCGGTGGATCGAAGAAATTATTAATTTTGACAGCCCTATATTTTTGTACGATACTCGTGTCTTCTGCCTACTCCTTAAATATCTTAAGAGACGAGACTGTGTGACCTTTATATTTTAATTCCTGTTTTTGTTTCCCAGGTAGCATAGTCGGTTTCATCAAATTGGGTTTTTATGCAAAGAAAGCTAAACTAAACTGCTCCTGCTCTTCATCCGCTCCGCCACACAAGACCACATTTTGCACACATTACAAAGTCCTGGCTGCGAAGGAACAGGATACAGGTAATTGACTCGCCTGTCTGCAGTCCCGACCTCTCTCCAATAGAAAATGGGTGGCGCACTTTGAAGTGTAAAATGCAACAACTAAGACCCAGTACTGATGCCCACCTTAAGACTTGTTTGCAGGAAGAATGGGACAAAATTACACCTGAAACACATCGTCACTTGGAGTCTTCAGTCCCTAAACGTCTTTTAAGTGTTATAAAAAGGAATGGCAACATTACAAAGTGATAAATGCTTTGCGGTTACAACTTTTTTTTTTAAATGTGTTGCAAGAACCAAAATTGGGATACATGTTTATTTAAAACAAAAACCACACAATCATGAGGAGCACATTAAAAAGTGTTTCAAGAATTCACACTTAGCTGATGATCAATAAGCGTAATTGGCATGCTGTCCCGGGAGAGAGCCCTAAGCTCGTAATATCCTCGAGCCCGGGGCTCCCTCCCGTCAGAAGGGCGAGAGGGGAGTTCGAGCTCAGGAAGGTCTCGAGAACTCCCCTGCTTGTCGCCGTGTGAGAAGTGTAAACTAAGGTTGTCTTAGGTGATCATTTGGTTTAGTCGATTGGCTATGGTGTATGTTTTTGGATGGTGGGAGGAACCCGGGGGAAACCCACGCAAACACGGGGAGACATGCAAACTCCGCACAGAAACGCCAACCGGCCTTCTAGGAGGTTGAACTGGCAGCGTTCTTGCTGTGAGGCAACAGTGCTAGCCACTGGACCGCCGTGTCGCCCTATAGGAAAAAAGGGTGGAAGTAGGGGTGGAAGGGGGGGGACTTCAAGACGATGATAACTGGCGTGAAATCTGTGGTTATTTATAGTGTGTCCGTAATCATCTAATAGGGCAGATTACAGAGCTAATGAGTTGCCAGCCGTGTTGATCATAAGCACGTGATCTTCTCGAAATTAGTTTATAAATAAATCACACTTGTTGTATTGTCTGCAATAAAATACAAGTTAAAGTAAATTAAGAAAACTCTTCCTTTTGTTTTTATTTGCATTTTCCTTACTGTCTCAACCTTTTCTGATTTGGGTTGTATTAAGCCAGGGGTGTCCAAACTCGTTCCTGCAGGGCCGAAGTCCTGCTGAGTTTAGCTCCAACTTGCTTCAACAAACCTGCCAGGAAGTTTCTAGTATATCTAGTAAGAGCTTGATTAGCTGGTTCAGGTGTGTTTGATTACGGTTGGAGCTAAACTCTCCAGGATACCTGCCCCCCAGGACCGAGTTTGAACACCCCTGTATTAAGCGCAGGCTTATGTCAACACTTTCATAAAATCACACTATTAAATAGTTGTCTTGTAAATAAACAGCCAAAACTCATAAAAACATCTTCAGTATGTAGTTGAAAAAGGTGTCATGTGAACATACTCTAAATATTGAATTAATTTAAAAACTACATATGAATTATATTCTATACTATAATTTATTATAAAATATGTCTTAACAGAACTATGAAAGTCAAATGATCACAAAAAAACATAAGATTACATAGTACAATTATATAGTATAATTACATAGTACATTACATATAATGATTACATAGTATAATTATAACAATTCATTAACAATACATTAACAGACCATATAATCTGTAGAACTTATTAGTAAATTACATTAACAATACAATCTATGTAATGTTCTTACCTTGGTACATTCCTGTCCTTGTCCAGCATTCACAAGAATTAAGACTGAACTTAGGAAAATCATTCGTTCCCCATTTGACATGATCATTGTTTGAAATGATCTTAGTTGAGAGGTATGGAAAACTTAACGTTACAAAAAACAAAATTGTCAGCAAATTCAAATACAGATTCACTAACACAATAACAGCTCTTCTATCACCGCATCTGGAACATTACTTTACAAACTCACTTATCGGTGGATGCGAAGCAGTAATCTTTCATAAAAAACACATACCAATTGACATAAATGTTTGTTCTCTTTTAATGTACTTTGAGCAAGCAACTCTCACTTCTCCTTTTGTTTCAAAAAGGGAAGTTATTCATTTATAAAGTGCATTCGAATGATGAACAAAAGGTCATTTATTTGCATTTCAAGCTATATAATTTACCCTGCGAAAAGACTGTCGATCAGAACATAGAGATCAATAATTGTTTTATACATTTGTGGTTGAAAGGATTACTCATTTAACATATAATACATGAAGGATATATGTAATATTACTGCTTTGAAGCAACAATTGCTTTCCTGAGCATGTGTCCAGAATCTCATGCTGCTCAAAGGGTCTCTGCTTCACTTCAGATATGTGTTCTTCTTCAGATGATTATGTAGTCTAAGCAAATGTTTTAGTTTTTCTCTTTGCGACATCTTCCAGAATAATGATGATGATGTTGGCACTGAGTTCCATCAAAAACCAAGTTTGGTTTTGAATAATCCACAAAATGAAATCATGGTTATACTGTTTTTATCAATATAAACTGATGTAAGATGTGTCAGCTCTGGTTAAGTCAGAAAGTCCAAAACCATCAACTTGTTTCGACTGAAATATAAATGCTGTAGTTTCTGCGTGCCAGTAAAAGATCTCATGGAGACTTTTTCAATGCCACACTGTGAAATGTCAAGAACCTCCAAGCTTGGTGAAGTTTAATTTTAAACTAATTTCGAGAGGAGCATGTGCTCATGATTGACCCAGCTGGCCCACATTAGCTAATCATGATCTTCCAATCAAAGCACCCCAAGTCACTATATATATATCATTATTTCCTCTCTACATCTATCTTCACTTGGAAGAACGCTTCCTACTACTAAAAAGCTCTAGCTCTAAACAACTTTTACAGCATTACACTTTCAACCTAGCAACATGGACATAACCAACAAACATCTACAACTTCAACCAGAGCCCTGCTCTCCCTGAAACTTCAGCCACAGCCACTGCAATGAAGCCCAACTCTTACTGCTCTCTTAGCAGTCCACCTGTGGTAACGTACATAGCATGCCTTAAGGGGAAGCCTCGCAAATTAACTACTCTCCAGCAAGACTAAACATTTTGTATATCTTTACAAAGGCGTGACTAGAATAATTTAAACCTTTTTAAAAAGACACAAACACTATGGACTAGTGTCCTCTGTTGAACTGTGTCCAACCAGCAATTATAACAAACCAAATAAACCCACCTCTCAAGCCTCCGGCCTGTCCAAAGGTCCATAACATTTTAACTGCTTAGAGTAATTTGACTGCAAGGATCAAAGCAATCCAATCCATAAAAACATTAGTCCATAACATTTTTATACGTTGATAAACATCCATGGATACACTGCTGTCATCCAAAATAGTCACTGGAGTGCGTTCAGTAAAGTAGCATCTTGTAGACAAACACTTGTAACTTGGTCTACAAAATGGCCGCTGACCTTTGCACTTTTGATTGACACTCCATTGAGCCAATAGCTGAAAGGAGAAGTGTCACTATTCAAGAGCTCTAAGAACATGAGATAGTCCCGCCCTCTCTCCTGATAGTTCATGAACAGACTCTGTTGCAAAGACTTTGTGTACAAATTGGGTCAGTTATGCTTCTAATTTTAATCATGTTAGGATTCCAAACGTAATGTTATTTAATCATGTTTTAAAGTAAAGCCCATAGCCAACATTCCATGGACACAGTTTCTAATAAGTACAGTTCAAGTACAAATCAAATGTCAACATCGTTTTCGAAGTCAAATAAATAAATAAATTAAAAATAAATAAAATTAAATAAACAAACAGATAAATAAACCCGCCACTTCCGACAGCTATTTAACTTCTGAAAATTACCCAGCTCATGAAATTATTCTACACAACGAACATTGAAGTCCGATCGTAATACGCCACAAGGATTTAAACTTATCACTTCACCTACTCTGCCTTCAAGAGGTATTTCCAGGACCACCAGCCAAGCCATGCTCCATATCCTCAGCTCCACCATCTCGTGGGGGGACAAATGTCTACCAAAAAATTTAAAACATTATCTGTCGATTCCTGTAAATATTTCTCACCTGGCTAGAGAACTGCGTTCTCACCCTGACACTAATCTTTCTGACTTTCTCATTTCAGGTCTAACCCACGGTTTCCACCGGGCGTCTCAGCTCTCCCTTCCATTAGTCTTTGTCCTAATCTTTAATCAGCTATTGCAGAACCCGAAACTGTCGATCATCTTATTTAAAAAGAGATCGAAAACTACTTATGATTGGACCATTCTCTGCCCCACCATTCAAGATTTTATGCATTAGTGCCATAAGCAGTGCAAGTCGCAAATTCTCCGACAAATGGATTCTATCTAATAATTTCAGAATCCCCCGCATCATCCAACTTTTAGATGATATTCTAATCATCTCTCCCCCACATCGCTTCCAGCCAAACACCTAGAGATCACCCAAAAGGTTTTCGCCAATCTAGGTATTCCTCTCACAGAGGCTGGACCCAATACATCTATAGAATTTCTAGGCATCAACTTGGATTCCCAAAAATTTCCCTTCCTAAAGAGAAAATTGACCAAACCATTTCTCTTTCCCTTATAATTCAAGAAAAGGTCACCTATTTACAACTTACCTGCTCCAGCTCCCTATCACAGTCCACAATTTAGAAGACACAATTTCTCTCACCAAACCCACCCGCAATGAACTCAGCTTATGGATTGCCTTCCTTAAGCTATGGAACGGCTGTTCCTTCTACAGCAATTTTGTTCTCACCCCATTAGTCATTAGCCTATATACTGATGCTGCCCCATCAGTTGGGTTCAAAGATTACTCGTAGGCCACTAGTTCGCCACCACATGGCCCCCTCAATCGATTTCCACGCCAGAAAACCATTGTTCATCAGCTTTCTTCAAACTGTACCCAATGGTCGCTGCCGCCATACTATAGGGAGACGAATGGTCCACCTCTAGTATTCTCATTCATTGTGACAAAGAAACACCGTCCAATGCATAGAAAAAGGCTTTCCTACTCCCCAACCTTTTAATGCTGCTTTTAAGACATCTTATTTTGACATTAGGCAAAAACAATTTATCATGTCTGCTGAACACGTGCCAGGTTGCAAAACCAAATCACTGACTCTTTCTCATTTTTCTTTCCAGAACTCTGGTCATTGGCTCCAGAAGTGGACCCCAACCCAACGCCTGTCCCTCCCTTTCCAGAAACGACATTACCTTAAGCCACTCCCCTTTATAACTTCCACCAAACCCCATATCGCTTATCTTCCAAGTAGAACCCCTCAGAGCCCTTCAGTCACACATCACAGCATGGAACATATTCAAACTCAACCCCTCACTCCACCCCACCATAGCAGATCTAATTTTGTTCGATGAGGAAATATAGGGTTTCCTCATCCTGCAAAGTAAGACAAATCAATTCAACAAAGGACATGTCATTTACATCTCCAACATCTCTGCCCTCACTCACCCCCTCCTAGCATACCTACACTTGAGGTGATCACAAGAAACAAACCCCCTAGCCCTCCCCTTTTTACTGACGACGCTAATCGTCCAGTATCACGTCTCTGGTTCCAGAAACACCTCAAAGTCCTCCGCCTCTCACGATTCCCTCCTTAACCATTTCCCAGCCATTCATTCAGAATTGGCTCTGCCACCACAGCAGCCATTAACAGGCTTTCCCAGCATCAGATCCAGACCCTCGGTCAATGGTCTTCTGAAGCTTTTCAAGTCTTTTTATTTCAAACCCCAGTCGGTCCCTATTAAACCTCTCAGCCCAATCTTGGCCACCCCTTTATCCTCTATCCAAAGCCATCTATCTGTCCATCCCTCGCAAACCCCCTCTATGGCTCAGACTCCTGCAGGAGTCAATCTGAGCTTAGGCTCTGGTAGAGCCTCACCTATTACCCTCACCTTCCTGTTCCCCCTGCCAGCATTGAGTGCTTCCGCTGTTCCCTCCCAGCTCTTTACCCCTTGCCTTTGACTCTCGTCTAACCTCCTTGCTCCATCAGCACCACCACAAGCCCAGACTCCCGCAGGGGTCAACACGAGCTTTGGCTCTCGCAAGAGCCTCACCTATCACCCTCACCTTTCCGTTGCCCCTGCCAGCATTGAGTGCTTCCAGTGTTTCCCTCCCAGCTTTACCCCTTGCCTTAGACTCTCATTTAACCTCCATGCTCCATCTTAGCATTATCCTAAGCTCAGACTCCCGCAGGGGTCAACACGAGCTTTGGCTCTCGCAAGAGCCTCACCTTTCACGCTCACCTTTCTGTTTCCCCTGCCAGTGTTGAGTGCTTCCACTGTTTCCCTCGCAGCTCTTTACCCCTTGCCTTTGAATCTCATCTAACCTCCTTGCTCCATCTAAGCATTACCCTAAGGTCAGACTCCCGCAGGAGTCAACATGAGATTTGGCTCTCGCAAGAGCCTCACCTTTCACCCTCACCCTTCCTTTCCCCTTGCCAGCGTTGAATGCTTCCGCTGTTCCTTCCCAGCTCTTAACCCCTTGCCTTAGACTCTCATCACAGGAGTCAGCACAAGCTTATGCTCTTACACCTCTTACCTATCTCACCTCCCTGTTTCCACTGCCAGCATTGAGTGCTTCCGCTGCATCAGTTTATTTATTCTGTATAGTCATTCACCAGTATCTACATTTGTTTATTCTGCATAGTAGCTCATTAGCATTTCATGTTTATTATATTCTGTATTTTGCATAGTAATCTCATTACCTCCAACAGCCTCTACCCTTTTCTTCCCCCCTGCCAGCGTTGTGTGCTCCCGCTGCTTTAGTATCTTTCTTATTCCATAGTTTGTATATTCTGTATAGTAATAGTATAGCATATGTGTGTTACTTGCAGCCGGTCTCCCTCCCGTTTTATTTTTCTGCCAGGGTCGAGTGCTTTCGCTGCTTTAATTAATTTATTCTGCATAGTAGTTTGCTATTGTCTTCTATGTCTTATATTGTGTCTTTTGCATATTAATCGTATAGTACTGTATATCTGTGTCCACTTCCAGCTACCTTCCTTTTCCCATTCCAGTGTTGAGTGCTTCCGCTGCACCAGTTTATTTATTTTCCATATAGTAATTCACCAACTGTCTACATTAGTGTTTATTCTGCATAGTAGTCCATTACTATTTTGTTTATTATATTGCGTATTTCGGCATAATAATCATGTCACTTCCAGCAGCTCTCCCCTTTCTTTCCCCTTGCCAACGTCGAGTGCTTCTGCTGCCCAGCCCTTTACTCCTTACCTTTTTTATCCAACCTCCTTTCTCCACCTAAACATTACCCTAAGCTCCGACTCCCGCAGGAGTTTATACGAGCTTTGGCTCTCGCAAGAGCCTCACCTATCGCCCTCACCTTCCTGTTTCCCCCTGCCAGGGTCGAGTGGTTCCTCTGCATCAGTTTTATTCTGTATAGTTATTCACCAGTATCGGCATTAACCTGTTTATTCTGCATAGTATTTCATAAGCATTCCATGTTCATTATATTTTGCATAGTAACTATGTTACCTCCAACAGCTCTCCCTTTTTCTTTCCCCTTGCCAGCGTTGTGGGCTCCCGCTGCATTAGTATCTTTTTATTGCTTAGTTTGTATATTCTGTATAGTAATAGTATAGCATATGTGTGTTACTTGCAGCCGGTCTCCCTCCCGTTTTATTTTTCTGCCAGGGTCGAGTGCTTTCGCTGCTTTAGTGCATTCATTAAGCATAGGAGTCCACTAGTATGTTTCATGCCTATATTGTATTGTTCATATATTTTATCTGTGTTACTTCCAGCTGCCTTCCCCTTTCTTTTCCCAGGCCAGTGTCAAGCTACCTGCCAGCATTGAGTGCTTCTGCTGCATTCTGTATAGTTGTATATTCTGTACAGTAATTTTATGGCATACTTATGTTTCTTCCAGCTTCTCTCCCCTTTCTTTTCCCCAGCAGCGTCGAATATTTCTGCTGCCAAATCTCTTCCCTCTTAATCAGCCAACTCCACACCCTTCTCTATCACCTCTCACAAACCTTCTTTTAAGCACTGACTCCCACAGAAGCCCTACTTAAGCCCCAACTCTCCCATGAGTCTCCCCCACCTACACTCCTAGCCACACTCAGACTCCCGCAGGAGTCAAACTTAGCCTCCAATATTATTTCATAGCCACCAGACCTACCCTGGCCTTCACACACTCCCTAGAAAAGCTTATCCCCACACCAACTCTTCACGTTATATCCAGCAGCCGGATATAGCGCTTTTTTCTTTGCACTTTGGGGAGTTCCTGTTGTAAATACGCGGCTGCTGTCCCGAGCGCTTATCATTTGCTTTTTGGGGAGTTTGAGATCGACCTGAGCTCAATTTCCCCTCGCCATGTAAAAGGGGGGAGCCCTGGGCCCGAGGATCCCTTGAGCTCAGGGCTCTCTCCCGGGACAGCATGCCAAACAAGCTATGTGATAAATCATGAGCTAAGTGTGAACTCTTGAAGTGAAGTTTAATTTTAAACTAATTTCGAGAGGAGCATGTGCTCATGATTGACCCAGCTGGCCCACATTAGCTAATCATGATCTTCCAATCAAAGCACCCCAAGTCACTATATATATATCCTTATTTCCTCTCTACATCTATCTTCATTTGGAAGAAACCCCTCCTCCCCTTCTTCCACCTTTATCCAGAATGGGCGGCACGGTGGCCCAGTGACTAGCACTGTTGCCTCACAGCAAGAATACCAATGGCGTCAGGTCCTTGCTGGGTCATCTGGTATTTCTGTGCGGAGTTTGCATATTCTCCCCGTGTCCGCGTGGGTTTCCCCCGGGTTCCCCGGTTTCCTCCCACCGGCCAAATATGCTCTATAATAAGCCTAAATCTTTTTCTAATGTCTTACTCTCAAGAAGTTCACCTTGGCCTCAGCAGCGGGGGAGTTTGAGATCGACCTGAGCTCAATTTCCCCTCGCCATGTAAAAGGGGGGAGCCCTGGGCCCGAGGATCCCTTGAGCTCAGGGCTCTCTCCCGGGACAGCATGCCAAACAAGCTATGTGATAAATCATGAGCTAAGTGTGAACTCTTGAAACTCACGTTTAGTCAGGCGAAATAAACGTCTCTGCCTAGGATGTCAATTAAATTAATGAAGCTCAAGCCACGAGTAAAACAATAGGCTATTTTAATATTTTAGATGACGGGTTGGTAATTATACATGGGTTACTATATTCAAGTCAATGAAATAATAACTTTGATAAATAAAATATGTTCTTAAGAATGTGGTGGGCCAGTGACTCCCTTCTCTGCCAGAGACTGCTCTGTGGTTTTAAAACACTTTTCAAACTGTATCGTTTAGACCTGTATCAGTTTTTCATGTTAAATGTAGTGTAGTT